>PVKU01008865.1:0-68639 GCA_004027475.1 Anoura caudifer | reverse complement strand
TGAAAACACACAATATGTAATTTTTTAAAAGAATAGTCTCTGGCTCTTCGGCCTCGTAATTAGAAAAACGTCCTCCTGGAGTTTGGCTTATTTTGAATCATAGTTTTGTAGAGAGGTTTGTTTCATCTTATTCTGTGTCTTCTTAGATGTGCAAGTTAAATGTCAGAAGAATTTGTTCCAGTGAAGCTAATCAAGTAGTCTTTTAAGTGGAATATAATCAAATTAAATTTTTGTTACATATTTGTTTTATTTGATTTTGATTTTCTTTAAAATGTAATAATAACTCTCTGCATACTTTACAAAGTTGACAAAAAGTCCATTATATACAGCAGGAATTCCTGACTTTTCAATCCATAAACCATTCCCCACAAATAGTAATTTTCAATTTTTCAAATTATGTTTTGAGTATTTACTCCAATTTTTAAAAATAATCTACTCTGCTACTTTTTCTTATTTTATAAATTATCTATTGATATTTTGTGGTGCTAGATGAGCATTTAGCCTTCCCAGAGTTATAACACCCTTTACTCAAATTGACAAATAGTATTTACATTATTATGATGGTCATATAAATGTTGTTTGATGTGGTATAGTGGTCTCTGATTACTCTTTATATTTTCTTATTTTTCCTTCACTTACAGTTTTATTTTACTTTACTTACATGGCTGATATACAATGATAGTTCCAGTGAAGCATGCCTCTTTGTCCATGCCCCTTGCAACATGACCTAGCTATTCCCAATCAAATTAAAAGGTGGAGTCCAGTTCCCTGCCTCTTGAATTTTGGCTGGACTTCAGCTTGTTTTGACCAATGAGATGTGAAAGAACTGATGTTGTTCTACTTCCTGGACTAGGCTTTAAGAGTCATTTCAGTTACTGCTTTTGTTCTCTGGGAGCTATGAGACAACATGACGTGATAAAGCCTAGACAAAGACTGTAAATCCAGCTGCCTCTGTTCTTAAAAGACTTTACATCCAAATGCAAAGACATAAAAAAAAAAAAAAATGTACCATGAGCAGGACTGTCCTAGAATCATGAAAAATAATGATCTATGGTTGCTTTATGTAAATTGTTCATCCCATAGAAACAATGGAATAGAGGCTAGACCAACATGCAGTGTCCATATAACATAACATTCAATGGAAAAAAAGAAGCAAAATGAGATATATCACTCATTGGTATTTACATTAATTAAATACCATAGTCCTCACCTACAGGAGTATGTTCCAAGACCTCCAGTGGATGTCTGAAACTACAGACAGCACCAAACCCTATATGTACTGTGTGTTTTTCCTATACATACATACGTTAAGTTTAATTTAGAAATTAGGCTTAGTAAGAGATTAAGAACAGTAACTAATAATAAAGTAGAATAACTATAACAATATACTGTAATTAAAGTTATGTGAATATGGCCTCTTTGATCACATTTTGCTCTTTGAGATCAAAATATCTTATTGTACTGTACTCACATTTTCACTTAAAGGAAGCACTTTATGATTTCTCTGTAGTGCATGCAAACTGCCAGCATCACTACTCTTGTGCTTTGAGTGCTTTATTAAGTAAAATAAGGGCACTTAAACAGAATACTGCAATACCACAACAGTCAAACTGATAATCAAGATGGATACTAAGTGACTAATGGGTGGGTAGTACATGAAGCTTGGATATAGTGGATTCACATTCTGAGCAGATGTGAGATTTCATCCTACTATTCAGAAAAAAGTAAAATCATGGAAAAAGGTGAACTATGTACATGATATTCAAAGCAGTACACATCCTATATAGTTATACAAATAGATACATATACATACATAGATAGTTAAGTACATAATACACATACACACCAATGCAACCTGGTAGCTAAGGGGAGGGGACTGAAATGCGCATATGTGAACAATGACAACTTCGCTGTACTAGTCAGTGGGGGCAGTAGACATAGTTGGGTGAGCATGTGTGCTGTGTGGCCATCACATTCAAAATGACTAAGTAAGTAGAGCAGTGGATCTGCATCAAATTTTGCATTAAGCTTAAAGATTCCTCCATGGAAACTATTTGGATGATTCAGAAGGCTGCAGCTATGGGCAACTGGTGATTTGGCAGCTTCATCACCACAACATGCCAGCTCATATATCATGTCTTTCTTATGCAGAGGTTTTGGTGAAACATCAATTCAGCCAGGTGACTTAGCCTCACTACAGCCCATATTTGGCACCATATGACTTCTGGCTCATCCCAAAACTAAAATCACCTTTGAAAGGGAAGAGATTTCAGACCATAGATGAGATTCAGGAAAATATAATGGGGCAGCTGATGGCAATTGGGAGAGCTGTGTGAAGGCCCAAGGTGCCCACTTTGAAGGGGACTGAGGTGCCACTGTTCTATGTACAATGTTCCTTGTATCTTGTGTCTTCTTCAATAAATGTCTCTATACTTTCTGGATAGGCCTCAGGATAGATACATACATACATACATACATACATACATATATACATACATACAATAAAAAACACAGTGAAATCATTTCCTATGATGGGAGAATAAATAAAGTTTGGCATAGGGATAAAAAGAAATAAAGAAGGAATGAGATGTGCAAAGACCGGTGATGGTACTCGCCATGAAATGAAGAATATGATGAATTCAGCTCCCTACTTTTGAAATATGCCCTCCCTCACAAAACCTACCACATCCACCCCTTACCCAACTCAAACTCATTAAATCAAAACTTTTTAGTGGTGCCCAACTATTGATATAATTTTAAAGGTCCACAGACTATATTACTGTGATAGGCAATCATGGTTGATAATCATTAATCTGGTATAGTAAGGTTATTTTCTAATCTATGATTTATTTATTAACTTATCCTGTTTGTTGATTTTCCTGGACCTCTCCTGGAATCTTCTACCTTCAACGTGCTCTCATCTGTATATTTATAGCCCATCCTGAGAATTCTTGTTGCTACTCTGTTCAGTCAGTAACATTGTTTCTTGTTTCTAAACATTTTACCTCAACTGGTTTACCAGCTCATTCTTCATTATCTTAGTAATAATACATGTATCAGAGATAAATATTATTAATCTTTTCATGCTTACCAATGTCTTTGTCTTTACACTGACTTTATAGTTTTGCTGGAGATAAATTTTTGAGCTGAAAATCAATCTGTGTTCTTCTGGTTCTCATTTTTTTCCTTATATGTAACTGAATTTTGTTTCTTTATCTTTTTTTCTCGTTTTCACATCTTCCTCTATAAGCCCAAACCCAGGAGCTTTTAGATTTTACCATTTAGCTTGATTTTTGTTCATATAGAGTTACATGACTTAATTCCCACATACATGAGGACAAGAGACCCACGCTGTGACAATTATAAGGAAAACATTATATCAAAGCTTTAATTATTTTTTCAAGTGAGAATAGCATATATGTTTTCATATATCCAGAGTGAGAAGAAATAAATTCATAAAATTTCAACATTTATTTTGTTGTGCTCTGTGCTTAAGACAGTGTTCAAAGCCTGTGATCACTGATTGAATGTGAATTCATTGAATGACCACTGCTATGCTGAATCCACACATACACCTAACACATAATAATAATTTTACCTAAATTTTATTAAAACAAAAAGAGATTATTCAGAAAAAAATGCATGTTCCTAAGAAATTATATCTTTACTCTTTAGTAATTATCAGCATTTTATATGTATTAAATGAATATCTGACCTGTTCACTTTGCAAAAAGAAAAACAAATTAGAATTTACAATGTAATCCAGATTCATTCACTACTAATGTATTTTTTCTTTTGGTGAAAATGAGTCAGGTATAATACAGTATAAAACAGAATCACACAGGCAAATGCAGGAAATGGTCTGGTGCCTATGCAAAGTATTTATGCAAAACTATCGGCTTTAGGGGGATCAACAGTAAACTGCTAAATTGCTATATCTGCAACTGCAAGAAAGTCAGCAAGAGCTTGGAAATGAAGAAACGGAGAACTCTCCGAATACACACACCTCTCCTTTTGCTACCGTTGGCCCTGTGCAGTCAACTGGATGATGCAGAAAAGTATCAGAGAAGCCTCACCTCTGTGTTCTGAGAATTACCTGGGAAGGCCTGCCTCTTTCTCTTAGGTGCTGTGCTCCACTGCAGGTGATAGACTCTTTCTAAAGAGAAACAACTTCTGCGGGGAAAAAAAATGAAAAAACTAAACTCAGCTCTTGAGCCATAGCACACGGTCAATAAGAGCTTAGTTTTACAACTTTTAAATATTCATGTATCTCTCATAGTTGCAGGCAGTAGGGAAACTAAGCTGGCCAGTGGAAAGGATGCTGCCCTGTGCTAATGTGATAAGAAATAGTATGAAAGGGTTATGGCATTAAGCATTTCAGCTGTATCATAGTAACACTGTATCATAGACCTTACTTTTCCCCATCACAACACAGAAATCATTATTATGTTAAGATGTTTTTCCTAAGAAATGATTGGAGAAAGAGCTAAGGGGATAGGAAATAAATTAATTGTGAGTTCAATTTTTTTTTAAATGCATATCATTAAAACTGTTCCCCACATCTAAACATGTCTGAAAACACTTGGTTTGCAGTGTCCTTTGGATACACAATAAAATAATTTTGCCAGGTAATTTTATTATTCTTTATTTTTATCATTTATTAAACATTGACTTAACATTGCTTACATTTTATATATTCACTGTTCACTATGTAAAAAATATATAATATTTGTATCTGAATCAAGTTCCTATTGAATCAATGAGTAATAGAAAGAACAAGAGAAGTAGGAAGGAAATAACATTTCTTGCTGATTTGAAAAAAAGGTGGAAAGTCAGAAAAGCAGGAAAGAAAGGAAGAAGAAAGAAGGCAAGAAGTAGTGGAGGGAGGAAAATAAGCAGAAAGAGAGGAAACAGAGAAGCAAAGAAGGAAGGAGACAGAAAAGAGGGGAAGAAAGAAGAGAATAAAAGCTCTGATCCTGATACACACATAATTAGCCCCTAAACATCTGGGCTTCCCTAGGCAACGTACTGAAAGTTCCCATCCCTAACCGCTTTCACAGAACCCTCAGGCTGCGTTCTGTGATTTTTTTTTAATTTCCTGAAGTTTTGGGGATTAGTGTTGTGTTAAGAACAAAGAAAAAGATGACAAATACCAAATTCTAGAAGAAACTCTTTTAGAAACTGTCAGAACTAAGGTCAGAATAACAGGAAATGGCTACAGGGATATTCTAGTCCAACTGCCTCATTATACAAATGGATTAACCAAGTAAGTTCTGGCATGTAGTTTCAGTTGGTCCAAATTACTATAATGAAATACCATGGTCTACATGGCTTAAACAACAAAGATGTATTTCCCATGGTACGGAGGCTGGACATCTGAGATGAAGGTGCCAATATGGTCAGGTTCTTGGTGAGGACTTTGGTTATGTCTGCACGTGGCCTTGACTTGGTATGTACATTCCAAGATAGAGGGATCCCATATCTCCTCCTCTTTCCATAAGGGCTCCAATCTAGTCTAACCCTAATTACCTCCCAAAGGCCATACCTCTAAATACCATCAACATATGAATCTGAGGGAGATACAAACATTTAGTCTGTAGCATACACTGAGTGATTTGTCCAAAGTCACTCTGCTATTAATGGCAGAAGGAGCAGATCCTGGCTCAGATAGTCCGAAAATTTATATGATATTTACATTGAAAGATGACCCAATATCTGTTATTCAAAGGGGTTAAAAAGAAGGGCAAAAATAAATTATCAGGGAATCACTCAAATTCAATCTTTTTCAGGGATGTGATTCAATTTGATACTATCAGGGCTCCTTTCAGGTACTTCTCCATCAACATTTCCATGTTTAGTTTACCTCTATATTCCACAAACATTCTTCCTCCTTTAACCCTCCTAACCCTATACAACTACATCCCTAGTGCAATTCTTTCCCCTGCCAAATGTTTGAAAAGTATTTTGCATTCATTATTTCTACTATCACATTTCTTATCTACTACTCAGCATTTGCTGTCTGGTCTCTCAGGCCTCAAAAGTTGAACTGGGCAAAACCATCTATTCGGAGAGAGCAAATATTATTTTTATCTGAACTTCTATTACACACTGCTCATAGTAATAGTATATTTTATGTATATTACTTAATTTATTCATCCAAAATAGTTTGAGGACCATTTACACTTCAGAGAGGAGAACTGATATTGAAATATTAAGTAACTTGCCCATATTATTCATATTTGTCTAACAATACAGATCATTGCCATTTACCTTCTTTTTAACCTTCTTAGTTTCGAGCTACATTAAAAAAATATATTTTTCCATAAATTCCTCAAGATTCCTTATTCTACTACACCAAACTTTTTTTTTACTAACTGCTAAATCTAATGGCACCTTTTCAATTTTGATTTTTATTTAATTCCCATTTGATTACTTTCTGACTTTGGGCATTACCAACTCTTGCTCTATTCTGAGACAGAGGGGCATTTAAGAATGTGAGCTTCTGTCAGACAGACCAGAGTTTAACTTCATCTCCAAAACTTAATAAATATGTGTGGCATTTAGCAAATTCAACTATTCTTTTCTTTAGACATTTGGAAAATTAGGAACATATTACTTCATACAACTGTGGGGAGGCTGACATGAGACAGAGTATGTAAAGAGCTCAGCACAGTGTCCAACACTTAAGCACTCTATTGAAGGTGCCCTTTATTCCTCACTGAAATGATTACTCCCTTCATCTCCTCTCTCCTGGTTCTAAAGTCCTACCTCTCTTCTCTTTCTCACCCTTTTATGACTGTCTCTTTATTATTATAGTGTAGATTTCTGCCTTTGACTCTCTCTCTCAGTCCTCTACCATTATCCATGGATGATTTTACCAAGTCCATGATTTCACCTTCTGTATCTAAGCTGACTTTTTTCTCACCTCTTTCCATATCTTCCTGTATTTCTAAGTACTCTTGTCATTCTTTCTCAAGTAAGGAATATGATTTCCCACAAGTTCAATAGATTACTCATCCATTTTCCCCTATAAAAACATGCTCAAAGTTATCAAAGATAAAAAGTATAGTCATGCAGAAATTTTCTCAATTCATTAACAATTATTACTACGGTAGACCCTTCCCATGTTTTGGTTTTCTTTTCTGCTATTAAACCATCTCCATCACTCTGTCAGGGGTGTCCAAACTTTTGGTGTCTCTGGGCCACACATTAAATACACAAACACTAATGAAAACTTATGAGCAAAAAAAAAGTTTTAAGTAAATTTACAATTTTGTGTTTGGCCACATTCATAGCCATCCTGGGCTGCATGGAGCCTGTGGGCCACAGCTTAGACACACTTGTGTCTATGTGATGGCCTCAAAATAGTGCCCTCACTGGGCAACTTATCTTTCCCAAAGTGTTTGGCTTCACCATCCTGGGTACCTTTGACCTTGTTATTCACTCTATGTCTTTTTCTGTTTAGTAAATTTCTTTTATATAATTTTGAACTTCTAAATGCCTTTTGTGTTGTCCTTCATAAATTCCCCAGAACTTAATAGATTTTGTTTTTATGTGCTTGCATGAACATTTTGCTAAGGCTTCTAGCCTGAAATGATATTATAATCATTTTAATGTCCCTCTACTTCCAGAAAAGTGGTCTTAATATTATTCAATTTGTATACAACTAGATATTGAAATAATTTAGCATCAAGTAATGGAATATTAATTTATTCCTTAGTTATAATATGTTAGGTCAGAGTTGCTCAAGCAACTGGATGGACACAGGGAGCTAAGGAGAACAGGGTTTATTAGCAGGGAATAAAAGGGAAAGTGGGGCCAAATAAGGGAGATTGGGACTCACCAGGTCATTCTTAGATCACAATTTTTAAATGCAAAAAACTGCAGTTGGAGTATTAGAGTCTGATTGGCTAGAGGTGGTTGCTGGTGAAAGCTGCATCCTGTTATGCCGGAGAGGTCACCGGACCCTAATCTTCCTGGGTAGGGCCTGCAGGCAGCTTTCCACGGTGCCATTTTCTCATCTGGTGATTCTCATTCCTCCTAGGACTGCCTAGATCTAACATAATATTTTGGGGGGGGGGAATCAACTCACTCATATAAAATTTCTTTTTTTAAACATTATGAGGGATTTTGTTTATTTTTTATTTTATTTTAATTGTTGTTCTTGTACAGTTTTCTGTCTTTTACTCCCATCTCAGCCTATCATCCCAGGCCTCCCCAACTCCTTCCCATTTCCACTCCCCCTAGTTTTTGTCCATGTGTCCTTTATACTTGTTCCTATAAACCCTTCCCCTTTCCCCCTGAAATTCCCTCCCTTCTCCCCTCTCATGACTGTCAGCCTGTTCTCTATTTCAGTGTCTTTGGTTATATTTTGCTTGTTTGTTTGTTTTGTTGATTAGGTTCCTGTTAAAGGTGAGATCATATGGTATTTGTCTTTCACTGCCTGGCTTATATCACTTAGCATAATGCTCTCCAGTTCCATCCATGCTGTTGCAAAAGGTAGGAGCTCCTTCTTTCTTTCTGCTGCATAGAATTCCATTGTGTAAATGTACCATAGTTTTTTGATCCATTTGTTTACTGCTGCAATTTTGAGAAAGAAGAGCCAAGTAGGAGGGATCACAATACCTGATATCAAACCGTATTACAGGGCCACTCTAATCAAAATAGCCTGGCACTGGCATAAAAATGGGCACATGAACCCATGTGGAATAGAACAGAGAGCCCAGAAATAAACCCATGTCTCTATGGTCAGTTAATATTCAACAAAGGGGGCAGCAACATAAAATGGAGTAAAAATAGCCTCTTCAACAAGTGGTGTTGGGAGAACTGGACAGCTACGTGCAAAAAAAAAAAAAAGAAACTCGAGCACCAACTTACACCATACACAAAAATAAATTCAAGGTGGATAAAAGATTTAAATATAAGCCATAACACCATTAAAGTCCTAGAGGAGAACATAGGCAGGAAAGTCTCAGATATTTCTGAGCAGCAACATTTTTACTGATATGTCCCCTAAAGCAATGGACATAAAGGAAAGAATAAACAAATGGGATCTCATCAAAATAAAAAGCTTCTGCATGGCTAAAGAAAACAGCATTAAAATAAAAACAGAACCAACTGTATGGGAAAACATATTTGCCAATGATACCTCAGACAAGGGTTTAATCTCCAAAATATATAAAGAACTCACACAACTCCACTCAAAGAAGACAAGCAACCCAATTAAAAAATGGGCAAAGGACTTGAACAGACACTTCTCCAAGGAGGACAGAGAGGATCCAGAGACACATGAAAAGATGCCCAATATCACTAGCTACCAGAGAGCTGCAAATTAAAACCCCAATGAGATACCACTTCACACCAGTCAGAATGGCCATCATAAAATTTTTTATATTATGGTTTCCAGTAAAAAATTGGCAAAAAGTTGAGATGGTCTATTAAAGTATGTAGTTGCTATAATTACTTGTTAATTCTTACATGATATAATGTTTGATACCATGAAATAAAAGAATATGTCACATATAAATAAATTTTGAATCAAAACAATAAATTAACCCACCAACCACCTTAGGAACTATACCAAAAACCATTGTTCTTGAATCCCTCTTTGTTCTTTCTCTGTGCCATCCCGGCCTTGCTCTCAGATATAGCTGCTAAAATGAATTGTATATTCATAATTCCCCTCTTTAAAAAAATGAGGGTCTTTTACATATTTAGATATCTTTAAACAATGCTAAACTGTTTTCCAAAGCAAGAGGATCAGTTGATCTATCACCATCATACTATTAGTATATGAATTTTCCTACTGATTTACATGGTCACACATGCCTGGTTTAGTCAGGTTGATACAACAAAGTTATTCTATTTTTTACTCTATATACGAATTATAAAAAGTATTATTAAACTCAGAATTCTTAAGATAAGTAATGAAACTTAGAGATAACTTAATTCAACACATTTTAAAATAAATTACAGTATGGAATAAAGTCAAATGATATGGTTAAAATCATAGAAATGGTTAAAGAGAATCAGAATTAAAGTCTGTATCTCTGTGTCTTGTTCCTATTAGTTCAGGCTTCTCTACCACCCCACAGGATGCTCGATAGACTAAACTGAGAATACTTCATAACAGACTCAAATAAAGAAATTAGAAATGTGAGCGGGTAAATGTAATGTTTAATATATTAATAATTTATATCTATTTTAGCTATTGTTGTATATTGTTGACTGATAAATAGAAAGACTTCCTGCTGCAGTGCATTGCTTTGGAAAAACACTAATAATTTTTCTGAAGAAATGTAGTACTAGCAGATAGCAGAATAAATCTTTAAAAATAAAACCCTAGATCTGCTATTAAAAATTGCTTTGTTATAAATATATATATTTGAAAATATATATATGTAAAACAGCCATTTTACATAATTCTTGATGTGTCTTAATCTAATAGATCATATAAAAAGGAAATGTTTTTCTTTAAAATAACTAAAACCATGTTCAAGAATATGTGGAATAAGAAAGAATATGTAGTATGCAATATACGAAAGAAGGTGAGAAGCCAATTGAGCTACCCAAAATTATAACTAAATTAATCATAATGTCAAACTAATTAGCACCTAATTTATTATATGATGCTGTAAGTTCACTTTTACATTGCTTTAATGCTGTTGTCTTTTTTTCTCTGAAACTGAAGGCTTTTGTAATAAGAATATTCATCTATAATTATACGCAGATTGTAACATCCAGAGTTGAAAATTTATCAGAACTGTAATTTGATGAAGCATAAAACATAATTATATAACATTATAAGATAACCATAAATAGAATTACTTGTCCTTCCTTGCCATTAGTTAGATTTTTAGTGGCATGACCTTTACCTCTCTAAGCCTAGTTTTCCCATATATAAAATGAGAGGCTTATAACATCAATTGGATCCTAAGGCATCTTGTAACTCTGAATGTGTATAAATCTAATAGATAATTGTAACTTTACAAATTGTATAAGCCAACCAAATTTGTATTAATGTAAATTAATTCTATTCTATACCCTTTAAGGGATTTGTTTTACATTGTTGTCAAGGGTTTCAATAGTTTTCTGACAATATAATAAAATAATTGATAAAAATTAGTTAAACTTCAATTTAAATCAAAAGAAAAACACCTACCTCTAATCATGAAAAACAAAATCTTTAATATCCCTAAATTATTTACTTCATTGTTGCATATACTTTTTTTATCAGGTCCATACAAATTTGTAACCTTACACACACCTGAAATTTCTTTAGCAACAAAATGTCTTTCCCCCAGTAAACACTCTCTGAAATGAGTTTAACACACCAGAGAGCACTTCTATTCATTCCCAAAGGAAATTCAGCATCTTCTTCAACGTTTTATGATCCTCATGTTGTTTGCTATTGAGCAGGCAATAGCAGGAAGATGTTTTGAAATCCAGTATGTGTCTTAGCTTTTTGTTTTCCTTGACTAGACTAAAGGTATGGATAGGAAAACCAAACGTCTTCATTTATAGCTTTTGCAGAGTGTATATAAATTTATTTTATTATTATTATTTTTAATCCTTACCCTACATATGTTTATTCATTTGAGAGAGAGAGAGAAACATCTATGCAAGAGAGAAACATTGATCACTTGCTTCCAGGTGCACTTTGACTGGGGAATGAACTCTCAAGCTAGGTATGTGCCCTGACCAGGGCTCAAAACCTTGAACAAACAAGCAAGCAAAATACAACCAGAGACACTGAAATAAATAACAATTTGAAAGTAATCAGAGAGGAGGAGAGAGAGGGATAATAGGGGATATAGTGGGGGGCAGTCATCAAGGAACATGTATGAAGGACACATGGACAAAGCCAAAGGGAGTGGGCTCAAGGGTGAGAGGTGGGGATGGGGGTTGGGGGGCATGGTGGGGTGGAAATGGAGACAATTGTAGTTGAACATCAATAAAAAATAAATGAATAAAAACTTAAACATTAAAAAAAATGCAACCTTTAGTATATGGGACTTCAGTCCAACCAACTGAGCCATCTGGCCAGGGCTAGAGTGTATGTAAATTTTAATACAAAAAAGTTGAAATCCCTCTGTTCTTTACTTGGGACACTAAAGCATTTGTCCATGCATATAGTGACTAAAATATTAAGTTTTCCTTGTAGCCTGAAGAAAAAGAATTTCTGTAGCCCCAGGATATGGGTAGAATATCCTGGATGCTTTGTCTTTCTTAATGATTAGTGACCTTGTAAAGTAATAGATACAGTGTGTCATTTAAGAATCTGAAGAGAATGAACAATTAAGATGCACTTCTTTAAAAAAAACAGGTAAAGCAAATATTAAAACAATCTCGGTTGTTTGATGTAAATATCATGTGTATATATAATATTAACTGAGAACGTGTTCAATACATGCACACTCCTTTATGGATGTGTATTAGATGACAGTAAAGCTGTGATTTTTTAAGAAGTCATTTCCTTATGGATTTTTAATGAAATGGATATTTGGAGTAAACAATCCAAAATCTGTTAATAAGCTTAATTGAAACAAGAAATGGAGGTCATAAAATGATATCAGGAGTTATCAGATATTACCAGTAGTGAGGTTGTCAGGAGTTCTATTCTGCAGCTAGTTTATCTGGATTTTAATCCCAGTGCCACAGTTTACCAGCTGTCAAACCTTGGACAAGGTATTTTCTGTTGAAATTATTCTAAATGTTAAAATTTGATTCCCCTCTCTTTCCTCAGCACAAGGGAGCACCATAATTAGCTACTTTTACTGAGGGGCAAGAGATGTGGTAAATTCTGGCCAATGAAGTACAAGTGGAAAAGATGTGTGTACTGCTGGGCCAAGATCGATAGGAGTTCGTGTCTTTTCCTTCCCAGGGCAGTGACCCTGAAAGCTAAGAGATGAAACAAAGAAGTCAGAAATGCTGGGAAACTCCATTGGCTTGGGCCTACATGTAGAGACCAGCAATGGGCATGTAATATAAGGAAGAAATAAGCTTGGCTGAGTTAAGCTGCTGAGGCTTACATTAATTTGAAACTGGGATATTAACAGTACCTCATTACTTTTATGGTTGCCAGCAAGAGATTAATACTGGTTTTTTTAATTCCTCATACTAGTAGTACATACAGACATACATACATATATATTTTTTTTCCTCATTTAATAGGTTTTAAGTTGTAGAATAATCTGCCGGCCATGAAACCCAACTTTGACTGGCAGTGAGTTCACATTTCTGCAATGCCTATGATCTCAATTTAAAAAACAAAGGCTTAAATTATGCTTTAATATAAAATAGTTCTACTAAGATATATAAGTTGTTATTATAAAAATTATTTGCATGTTGACAAGAATATGTCAGTTGCTGACTTAATGGAATGTTTGCTTTTTAGAAACAATACATTTTTTCTATTATACAGAAGGAAATATTAGCTAGGTAACAGGGAGAAACGAGGAGAGATAGAGAGAGACAATGGTGAAGAGTGGTAGACGTTGGAGTACAAACGATCACTCCAAGATTCTTTTCATGTTCTGAATATAGCTTTATCTGTCGAGCTTTGGAAGAGAAAACCACTGGAATTCATCTCCATTCCTAGGAGTGAAATAAAAAGATTTCTTTTTTTTTTTTCAGCTTCAGAAATGTAAGCTTTTTATAGACACACTTCTTACTTAACTCATATAACATCAGAAGAAGGCATTATTTCCTGTACTTTGCAGATAAGAAAAAACATACCATAGACCACAGGAGGAGTAAGAGAGGCACTCCTTCCTCAAAGGCATTTACTCTATAGAAAAAGCAGCTGTAAGGTCTTCATTTATTCTCTCAATCAGTTATTCATTCATTCTCTCTCTTATTTTAAACTAAAGCCAAAAATGAAAAGAACAGTTTCTCAAAGAGCACAGAGAAAAGAAAACTTTTCCCTGGAGAAGCAGAGTATTTTTACATTATTCTCATTTTGCTAAACTCTGGGGAGGAATTTATTGACCAATGAAAGAAATGAATGGATTAACAGATCGTATGGAACCTACAGTCTCTGGATGTTAGGAAATCCATCCAGCAGAGATAAAAATGAGAATGTGATGTTTCCAGTATATTTAATTTGAAGAAAAATAATTTCACAGTTCTTTAAAAAATGAAATTAGCCATATTATACTTTAACTGTGGCAAAAAAAAAAACAATTAAATTGTTTATGCTTACATTGGAGTACTATACAACATATATTACAGCCAAAGAAAATTTGTGTTAAAACATTATACCCATTAAGAATAAATAAATAGTACTATGGTGAATACCAACTAAACCATATTTTATAAATAAAATAAACAGGCAGAGTCTCCTGTATCTAGAAATGTGTCATCTATGCCACAAAGGCATTGTAGAATATTTAATAAAAATTAAAATCTAAGAGATTAGTACTTTCAGCCATGTAAAAATTATAATTTGCATATAGACTACCAACCTAATCTCTGTTAACCATTACAGTCTCTGTTATGTATTTGGGAAAATGCAAGTCAAGATATAGCAGATAGAGGACTTCCAGACAAGATGGAGGCATATGTAGATACACTGTGCCTCCTCCTTAACACAACCAAAAGAAGGACAACAACAAATTTAAAAACAAAAACAAACAAACAAAAAACAACCAGAACTGACAGAAAATCAAACTGTATAAAAGTCTGACAACCAAGTAGTTAAAGAATAAACATTTATCCAGACCGGTAAGAGAGGCATAGACAAGAAGCCAGGTAGAGAGGACTCACATCAAGGCAGCGGCTGGAGGACCAGGGATGCAAGGCAGAAGCTGGTGGACCAGGCATGGCAGTGGCTTTTGGAGCAGGCAGTCCCACATTTGTGTGCGGATAAACCAGGAGGATAAACTGGGGAGCAAGACGGAACTTGCAATCCAGGGTTCCAGGGTGGGCAAAGAAAGCCTCAAAACCTCTGACCGAAAAAACCTGCAGGGGTTGAGGTGGCAGGAGAAATTCCCAGCCTCACAGGAGAGTTTGTTAAAGAGATCACAGGGTCCTAGAACATACACAAATCTTACTCACCTGGAAATTAGAACCAGAAGAGCCCAATTTTGCCTGTGGGTATAGGAGGAGAAGACTGAAAATTGGCAGAGACTGGAGCAAGCAGCATTATTCCCTCTTGGACGCCTCATATACAGTGCCGCAACGCAGCCCTGCCATGTAGAATCATTAAGGCTCCACCTATCACCCTGTTACTACATAACAGGTGCACCAAGACAAAAATAAAAAAGTTGGCCCAAATGAAAGAACAGATGAAAGCTCCACAAAAAATATGACTAAGTGACGAAGAGATAGCCAACCTATCAGATGGATAGTTCAAAACACTGGTAATCAAGATACTTACAGAAATGGTTGAGAATGATCACAAAATAGAGGAAAAAGTGAAGGCTATGAAAAGTGAAATAAAGGAAAATGTACAGGGAACCAAAGGTAACGGGAAGGAAACTGGGACTCAGATCAACAATTTGGAACAGAAGGAAGAAATAAACATTCAACCAGAACAGAATGTAGAAACAAGAATTCAAAAATGTGACCAGAGGCTTAGGAAACTTCAGGGCAACTTTAAAAGTTCCAACATCTGAATCATAGGGGTGCCAGAAAGGAGGAGAGGAAGACCAAGGAATTGAAAACTTATTTGAAAACATATTGAAGGAGACCTTCCCCAATCTGGCCAAGGAAATAGACCTGCAGGAAGTCCAGGAAGCTCAGAGAGTCTCAAAGAATTTGAACCCAATGAAGCAAACACCAAGGCACATCATAATTACATTACCCAAGATTAAAGGTAAGGAGAGAATCTTAAAAGCAGCAAGAGAAAAGGAGACAGTTACTTACAAAGGTGTTCCCATACAACTATCAGCTGATTTCTCAAATGAAACCTTATAGGCAAGAAAGGGCAAAAAGAAGTATCTGAAGTCATGAAGGGCAAGAACCTAAATCTAAGATTACTCTATCCAGCAAAGCTATCATTTAGAATGGAAGGGCAGATAAAGTGCTTCCCAGATAAGGTCAAATTAAAGGAGTTCATCACCACCAAACACTTTTATATGAAATGCTAAAGGGATTTATCTAAGAAAAAGGAGAAGATCAAAAGTATGAACAGTAAAATAACAAATTCACAACTATCAACAACAAAACCTAAAAAACCACAAAAACAAAAACAAAAACGAACCAAGCAAACAACAAGAACAAGGACAGAATTGAAATGGAGATTACCTGGAGAGTTATCAGCAGGGAAGGGGAGTTGGGAACAGGAGAAAAGGTACAGGGAATAAGTAGCATAAATGATAGGTAGAAAATGGACAGGGGAGGTTAAGAATAGTATAGGTAATGTAGAAGCCAAGAAACTTATATGTATGACCCATGAACATGAACTAGGGTGGGAAGGGAATACAGATGGGAGGGGGTGGGCAGGGTGGAGGAGAATAAATGGGGGAAAATGGGACAGCTTCAATAACATAATCAATAAAATATATTTAAAAAGATACAGCAGATAATTAAGAAATTTACCAAATGTGTGAAAGAAAAACACATCACTCCATCCTTTATTCCATAATGAACTTTATAAAGCAATAAGAAAAACTATCAATTTCAACCCAAAATTTTAAAAAATAAAAAATGTTCCATTTTCCAAAGCTACTATTCAATAAAAATGACAAATATTTCTATTAGGGCCTATAAAATTGGAAATAAACACAAATATATCTTATCTAGGAAAATATCAATGTAGAAAATAAGCACTTTCACACACAGCAAGTGCTATTTCAAATTACTAAAAAATTCTTGAGATATATTTATTAAAACATCCCAGGAAATCTTAAATTTTTAGGTCTCATTTTAAACACATATTCAACATTTAATAACTTATACTAAATAATCATAATTGTTTACAAAGATTGGATAAAGGAAGCTTCACTGAAAATACTTTTATGTAAAATACCGAAATAAGTAAAATGTTTATATCCACATGGTAAACCTATATGAGTAAATTGTATTCAGCCCCAAATGATAAAGAATATGTAAAGACATGCCAAATGATCATAGCTTGCTATAAATTATAAATGAAATGATTTGAAAAACCTCTAAATTCAATAGGATTCAAAGGAACCAAAACTGAGATAGATTAAGGCACTAAAAAAAAAAAAAAAAAGGAATAAAGAAACTCACATATGCTGGAGTGTGAAATATGTTTTGAAAAAGCTAAATACAATGTAGGAATTTGTAATTGAAGAAAAATATATTGGCAAATGTACAGAAATAGCAATAATTTCATAGTGTGCTAGAAATAGAAAGAACCATTTTTAATTCAAGTAAAAATAAATAATGGGAAAGAGAAGGAAAGGAGAGAAAGGAATGAATATATTTTAACTAGCATTTATTGGGCCTCTTCATGCCTCATATTAAAATAATGACAGCAACAGTATCTAACCCATATAAATGTGAAGATTAAATGATTTAATATGGACAATGCTACCAACTTACAGAACCAGGAATTGAAAACAGGTATCTCAGACCAGAAGGCCTAGACTCATTGGCACAATGCTTTCCTTGTGTATATCCACAGGCTAGAGTGAAATACACTTCCAAACATTGGCAATAAAACATAAAAACAATGAAAACACCTCTGTCCTGATTCAATATGGAGCAAAAGCAGGAAAACGCTCTTCAATGAAAGAGAACAGCGGCTTGACTTCAGGCTCCCTAGATTTCCCCATGCCCTGAGAAAACTATCTCTGCTTTCAAAGAAATCATGTGCTCATCAGCAGAGAGATTGGTCACTTTGGAAACAACAACCAAAAAAAAAAAAAAAAAAAAGGAACCTTCCAAAGTGCACATCAAAGCCCTGAGCAAGTGGCAAGAGAATCAAAGCCAAATGGCTATGAGTGTTCCATTCCATTGGTTGGACAGTCCCAGGCTCAGCCAACTGTGAATAAACATTTGATTCATTTTACAATTTGATTTTTCTTTTGTTTCTGTTTTATTTCGTTTTGTTTTTTTGAGGATTTTAAAACTATATTTTAATGAACTGTTTTTTATTATGTTTTTTATTGTATTTTTTCCATTACCATTTAGTCCCCTTATAACTCCTCTCACTGCAATCACCACACCGTTGTCTGTGTCCATGAGTCCTTTTTCCTTTTTGCTCAATCCCTTCACTCCTTAACCTCCCCCTACCTCTTAGCTGTCATCCTGCTTTTTATCTATGAGCCTGTTTCTATTTTGTTTGTTAGTTCACTTTGTGCATTAGATTCCACATGTGAGTGTAATCATATGGTGTTTGTTTTTCTCTGACCAGCTTATTTCACTTAGCATAATGTCCTCCAGTTCACCCATGCTGTCACAAATGGTAAAATTTTATATCCAAAGGAACCCAAAATACTAATTTGAAAGAACATAAGCACCACTAAATTCATTGCAGCATTATTTACAATCACCAAGACACAGAAGCAGCCCAAGTGTCCATCAACAGATGAGTGCATTACACAACTATAAGACATTCACACAATGAAGTGCTAATCATCCATAAAAAAAGAAAAAAAAACTTTTACTTCGTTTTTAGATCTGTGTTCAGAAAAGAAAGCACTGACCATACCACAGGAGTCTGAAAGTCTTTGTAACAGTTATATTCTCATGGCTCATTGATTTTTCTGCACCAGTCTTGTAAATATGGTTAATTTAAGTTAGACTTACATTTCATTATTTAAAATATGTTATCTGAAGAATGAAAGAGGGTACAATCAATGCTCTGGGATAATAATTTACAAACAGCATAACATGGGGAAATTGAGTCAGGCTAGATCAACATGAGTTATGGTCTGAGATTTTAAAATGCTCTAATCTCCCCTCCTTACCAAAGTTATATTTTTCAGTCTGGATGACTGTATAGCCTACTACACTCAGGAATATAGTGCCTGAATTAATTAAGATAATGCTTAGAAGGCTTTAAGGTATGGCTGTGTGATCTTAGATAATGTATATAAAGCTGTAAGCTGTAATTTCCCCATTTTTATTTTTTAATATATAATCTTTAGTATATATTTTTTCATTATCATTTAGTTCCCTTATAATCCCTCCCCCCCAGAATTCACCACACTATTGTCCATGTCCATGAGTCCTTTCTCTTTTTTGCTCAATCCCTCCACCCGCTAACCTCCTCCCTCATCAGCCTTCATCTGCTCTCCATCTGAGTCTGTCTCTGTTTTGCTTATTCAGTTTGTTCATTAAATTCCACATACAAGTGAAAGCATTTGATATTTGTTTTTCTGACTGGTTTATTTCACTTAACATAATGTTCTCCAGGTCCATCCATACTGTCACAAAGGGTAAAATTTTCTTCTTTTTTATGGCCAAGTAGAATTCCATTGTGTAAATGTCCCTGGTTGTTTTATCCACTTGTCTATTTATGGACACTTGGGATGCTTCAATATGTTGCTGATTGTAAATAACACTGCAATGTACATAGGAGTGCTTATACTCTTTCAAATTAGTGTTTGGTGTTCCTTCAGATATATTCCCAGAAGTGGAATTGCTGGGTCAAAAGGCAAGTCCATTTTTAGTTTCTTGAGTTATTTCATACAGCTTTCCACAGTGGCTGCACCAATCTGCACTCCCACCAACAGTGCAAAAATGTACCCCTTTCTCTGCATCCTCACCAGCACTTACTGTTTTTTGATATACTGATGATAGCCATTCTGACAGGTGTGAAATGGTATCTCATTGTGCTTTTTGTTTGCATTTCTCTGATGACTAGTGACATTGAGCATCTCTTATTATGTCTATTGGCCATCTGTGTGTCTTCTTTAGAGAAGTGTCTATTCAGGTCCTTTGCCTGCTTTTTAATTGGGTTGTTTGGTTTTTTTGGTGTTGAGTCTTGTAAAGACTTTATAAATTTTTTATATTAACCCCTTATCAGATGTATTGGTGAATATGTTCTCCCATTCTGTAGGGGCACAAGATGGACAGGCGAGACCTGACCAGCACACCTCAACCAGGCCATCTCAACCGGTTTCTCAGGTATGGGTCACATGGAAAGCATGTGCCCTGATACGATGTGATGTGGTCCTTTCCCACACCCACAATCCCAGTCTATTGTGACACAAACCCCAATAGATGACAGCCTGCGAACACCAGCCAGTGCTCCTCAAAACTGTCCAAGTTTCAACAGCAAGGGCAGCCTGAGAAACCATCCCAGCAATTGTTTTATTTTGCTATATTTATGGCCATATGTATATATTTGCTAGATATATGGCTGTCAAGTGAATGAAACAATAGCAATAATTTACTGCACTTTAAAGAATATGTGATTTTTTAAAGATTTTATTTATTTATTTTTAGAGAAAGGAGAAGGGAAGAAGAAAGAGAGGGAGAGAAACATCAATGTGTGGTTGCCTCTCATGTGCTCCCTACTGGGGACATGGCCTGCAACCCAGGCATGTGCCCGGGCTGGGGCTCGAACCAGCAACCCTTTGGTTCATAGGCTGGCACTCAATCCACTGAGCCACACCAGCCAGGGCCATCCTAGCATTTATATATATAACACACATATATGCACATACATAAACAAATTTACATGTGTGTGTCTGTATACAGGCACGGGCAAAAGTGTGTTGACAGTTGTTCATATGGAAAAAGACATGCAGGTTATGATAGATTATAATAATGCAAGAATAAACTATTTTGCATACTCACAACTGTACATTTGCTTTTGCCCACCCTTGTATATGTGAGTAGGTATGTATACATATATACCTTATTCTAGTGAACGCTCAAAAACTAGTAGTTTTTATTTTCTTACCACTCTAATTCAACTTTCTGGGGCCCTTGGGAGGCAGGCTGCTGACTTTTCTCAAGCAACACTACTCTGTACTACTTTGTGATTTCTACAGACTTCTATTATCAGCTACACTCCAGGAACAGTTTTCTTTGTATTAATATGGTAAAAGCAAAACTATGTACTTCAGTTCGTTCTTCCTCCAAAGACAGAATTAGTAGTGATGGGTTTTCACAGTATTTGTGAACTACCTTCGGTAGTCAATATGTTACAGGTGTGGACATTGCTGTTTTACTCTAGAAGCATTGTCACATGTTAGATTAATTGGCCTTGAACAGGTCATTTTGAATAAGAAGGAGCAAGTTGTCCTTAGGTGGAGGACTTTTAAGTGTCACCTGGGAGACAGGCATTTTAACTCCAGGTGACTTCTCCTAGTGATAGAAAAAATTTTCGATGTGTAGAATTGTGAACTTTACAAGTGGAAGTGGGAGGCCTATATATAGATGGATGACTAGAAATATAATGAAAGCATTCTCAATGAGTAATTACCTGGGGATTACTCAGGTAGAAGAAAACAAAAAAGACCTTTGGAGGAACCTACAGTTAAAAAGTAAAAACAGACCCTGGCTGGTGTAGCTCAGTGGATTGAGTATGGGCCTGAGGACAAAAGGTTAGCAGGTTCAATTCCAGTCAGGGCACATGCCTGGGTTGCAGGCCAGGTCCCCGGTCGGGGGGTGCACTAGAGGCAACCACACATTGATGTTTCTCTCTCTCTTTTTCTTCCTTCTCCTCTCTCTAAAAATAAACAAAATCGTAAAAAAAAAAGTGAGAACAGGAAGAGGAAAACCCAGCACAGACTAAATAGGTTAGAGACATATGGTAAAAAGCACAGATAAGTAGAGTGTCACGGAAGGCAGGGAAAGTGTTTATAGCATGCAACAGCAACAACAAATAAGAGTGTAGAACCTTCTAGGTTGTTTCCACCATTTTCAGTCTGATAGCTTCTGAGGAATGTGCTATTCACTTGCCAAAATATAAAGTTGACTCAAGATTTCTAGTATTTTTGATAAACGGTAAGTGGCAAGTGAAATCACATCCTTTTGCCACAAAAGGTCACTGCTGCTTTGATTATGGTATTAAGGAGATTGATATAGGCTGTGATGTAACACCTCAGAGAGCCTTTGGCAGTGATGCAGATTCCAAGGATCTATGTCTAGCCTAGGAGAGCTTCTCTTAAATATTAGATGGATATGTGAAGATGGCACTAGAATAAGTCTTGATCCAGAAGCCCCATAGAAATGCTGAAGTATTCACACTTATAGCTAGCAAGGATGTGGGAGTTTTCTCATCTTTAGGACTAGTGTGCTTCACTGTGTATAAAATGCCTTTTATAGTCATTACTGAATAATTTAACAAGCTCTGGCAGGGCTCTCGTAGAGTTAGGGCTTTTTAAAAAAGTGGTATTGGGGTATGGAAGTGGCAGTAACTGTGTTTTAATGCTTTTTTTAAAAGATAGCTCACTATACACCCACATTTATAATGAGGAAAATTGCTTCCATAGAGAACATATGTCACGCTCATGGCACATTCAAGGAATCTCTAATCCTTTTCATTTAAAGAATATTTGCTTTCTACATAAATTTCTCAATCATTTTTTTTCTTTGTAGCTTTCTTATCTCCTTTGTCTAGGTGAGTGTTAAATTGCACAAAGTCTAAATTCCAGGCAATGACAAATATTAGTTTAGTAATGTTCATCTTATCTACATTTTTGGACTTATTTTAACGTCTAAAATAATGTATGAGTATTTTTAAAAAATAGTAATTACAAATTAAAAGCAAATTATTAGCAATATCCCATTTAAATCTAATTAATGAAGAATTTATTTATTCATAAGGAGAAGCAACCACAAAAATTATAATAATCATTATTTTATTTCAAATAAAGTTGGTATCAGTTTGACTAGATTTAAATATTATCTCCAATTAAGAATCGGTGGGTCTTTACATATTTATAATTTCATTATCAAGAAACACATTACTGTCATCGCCCTGGCTGGCGTAGCTTGGTGGATTGAGTTTGGGCCTGCGAAGCAAAGCGTTGCTGGTTTGATTCCTGGTTGGGACCCATGCCTGGGTGGTGGGCCAGGTCCCCGGTGGGGGTGTGTGAGAGGCAGCCACACATTGAAGTTTCTCTCCCTCTCTTTCTCCTTCCTTTCCCCTCCCTAAAATTAAATATATAAACTTTTAAAAAAGAATATTTAAGACAACTGATAAAAAATTAAAAAATAAACACATCACTATTATCAAATAAACGTTTTATTGTCATATAATTCCAAAGAATTAACAAAAATTCATTTATAAAATCCACATCCTTTTATTGACAATCCAAATAAAATGTATTTGTTATTTCATAAATACAATATTTACATTTTAAGTCCATAGTTATTCAAGTTATCCGCAAGTGTGGCATTTCTTGAAAGGATTCTGTTGCCTTCAGATTTGCTTCAGTTTTGAATGTGCACATAGTCAATGTTAACACATGTGCCTACTTCGGAGAATACTTGAATATCCCCAACATGGAAAACAAAGATTCACTGACATGAAATAAAACTATCTCACATTCTCCTTGTTTAATCCCAACTTGGCCACTTCCCAGCTGTGTGACCTCAGGCAAACTACTCGCCCTCTGAAAGCCTCGGATTCTTCATCTTTAAAACGGGGTTCTCCTTAACTTGCAGGGAACTTGTGAAGATCATGCTCATCACAGCACCTGCAGAAGTTAGGTGCTCAGAAATTGGTCTGTGGGCAGTAAATGAAACTGGGATCAGCACCCTCTGCCCTCCTCCTAAAAGGACCTCCAGAAGGAAGCAGCCAGTGACCCTCGCTAGACCGCCATGAAAATGCTGACTGTACGGTCTTGACCCTGCGATACGGTTCAGTGCTTTTATAGCACACACACCCTGAGCTCAGTGCATTCATGCAGTTTTTAGCAATCCCATCTTAGATTCAAAGGATCCGATCAAAAGAGATATTTATAAAACCAAGCAAAAGATCTGTCTATCTGAGTAAAATCATTATCCGAGCACAAATTTTCCTTAAGCTTTCAGAATGTACACTGCAGTTACTGAGAGCGAAGAACAAGTGTCTGAAGGATATAAGGGCAGGATCAGTGCCCTGAAATGCAATTTTAAATTTCTCTCCTTGTATGGATTTGTTTTGCCCCTGGCCTAATTTTTATGCTAATTTATAGGGTTTATGATAGCTTTATTCTCACACGGCTCACACCTCTCCCTTCTTTCAAGTCTCCCAGGACTTACTCCAGGGAATAAGGCGTACATAACAAAAATAACCTGCACTCGGTAATTTCATCATTCAGCAACTGCTGATCCACTTTGTGGATTTTCCATGCCCTTCATTTCTTTTCCTCCTCAGTCCTATTACCTCTCTTTTGATGATTTCACTGCTCATTATCACCTCTACCAGAAGTGAGAAGGAAGAA
This sequence comes from Anoura caudifer, assembly GCA_004027475.1. Taxonomy (NCBI): domain Eukaryota; kingdom Metazoa; phylum Chordata; class Mammalia; order Chiroptera; family Phyllostomidae; genus Anoura; species Anoura caudifer. The sequence continues at coordinate 44,337 of PVKU01008865.1, read as the reverse complement.
TGTGAAGTTAAAATGAGTCAAAATAACTTCTAAAATTTATATTGAGGATAAGGAGAGAAAGTCAAATAAGTGAGTTAAAATTAAGCCTGGGATTTTCTGATGATTGCACCTAGCTTTACGTATCCTTATTGAAGTGATGCTAATTGAGTTCTGAAATAAAAGGATCTGTCAACCTTGTAGTATCCCTTCCCCTTGGAATATATGGAAAAAGAGGAGATACGTAAAATCTATTTACACAAAGTTTTCTTAAACAAAATAAAGTACTAGTTGAGATAGACTAATGTTTACAAAAGTCACGTTAGGTTGCACAGTACAGTGGTGCATGTTTTAAACTACAAGATTGTATTACAGTAAATTAGCTTATTTGCATCCTTTTCATACAAATAGTATAAATCTATATTCATTTACTAAACTAATCATCCAGCTTTTTTGGCAGAACCAATTCTAAAATGTTTAAATACTTAAAAGAACCAAAATGCTGATTTCCTATTAGTGTCATAGTTAATTTCTGAGTTGCGTAGGGAAAAAGCAAGAGGCTTTTTTTAAAAGTTTGCCTGATATACTTGAACAACAATTTATCCAAATTAGCACTCTTCCTTAAAAAGAGTACTGTTTCTTGTAAAGTTGAGAAAGTAATAATATAATATAAAACAGAGTAACTAACCACTACTTACAACAATGCTTAAGATGAAGGCTTTTGTAAATAAAAGAAGGTTAAAAAATAAATGTTTATTTATTTTTACTAAGGTGTTTTACTAAGTTATCTTCTAATGTCAGAAAGAATCCTGAGGCCAAAATCTACTACTAATTGAAGAAATAGAAGTCTTTTGAGAATTTAATTTTTATTATTGAATTTATTGCGGTGACACTGGTTCACAAAACCATACAGGTTTCAAGTGTACAACTCAACAAATCATCATCTGCACACTGCATTGTACATCCAAGCAAAGTGTCCTTCTGTCCCCATCTTCCCCTCTTTGTCCACCTCCACCTATTCCCTACATCCCCTTCCCTCTATCACCACATTGTTGTCTGTGCCTAGGTGTTATGTATATATGTTTTCATTAATCCCTTCACCTTCTTTCATCCAGTCCCCCAACACCCATCCCTCCACTCTGACAGCTGTCAGTCTCTTCAATGTATCCACACCTCTCTTTCTATTTTGTCCGTCAGTTTATTTTGTTCATTAAAATCCACATATAAGTGAGATCACATGGCATTTGTCTTTCTGACGGGCTTATTTCATTTAGCATAATAATCTCCAGGTCCATCCTTGCTGTCACAAAAGGTATGATTTCCTTTTTTATATATAGCCAAGTAATATATTCTATTTTGTAAATGTACCATGCTTTTTAATCTTTTCAACTGCTGATGGGCACTTGAGCTGTTTCCAGATCTTGGCTATTGTAAATAATGCTGCAATGAACATAGGGGTGCATGAATTCTTTTGAATTAGTGTTTCAGGTCTCTTAACATATATTTACAGAAGAGGGGTCAAAAGGCAGTTTCACTTCTAATTTTCGAAGGAAATTCCATACTGTTTTCCTGTGGCTGCACCAGTCTCTTTTTCCCACCAACACTGCACTAGGGGGCCCTTTTCTCCACATTCTTGCCAGCACAAGTTATTTGTTTGTTGATTTATTGATGACAATCATTCTGACAGGTGTGAAGTGATATCTCATTGCGGTTTTAATTTGCATTCTCTGATGATTAGTGGCATTGAGCGTCTTTTCATATGGTTATTGGCCATGTGTATGTCCTCTTTGGAGAATTGTCTATTCAGGTCCTTTGCCCATATTTTAATTGGGTTGTTTGTCTTCTTGGTGTTCACTTGTATAAGTGGTTTATATATTTTGGAAATTAACCCCTAGCTTATAAAATGTATCATTGGCAAATATTTCTCCTACTCAGTTGGTTCCCTTTTCATTTTGTTGATGGTTTCTTTGGCTCTGAAAAGGCTTTTTAGTTTGATATAGTCCCATTTGTTTATTTCTTCTTTTCTTTTCCTTGCCCTAGGAGCTATGTTGGCAAAAATATTGCAATGAGAGATGTCTAAGATTTTACTGCCTATGATTTCTTTGAAGATGTTTAATGTTTCATGACTTATATTTAATCTTTTATCCATTTTGAGTTTATTCTTTTGTATGGTATAAGTTCTGGTCTAGTTTCTTTTTTTTTTTTCCACATGTACTTATCCAATTTCTCCAACACCACTTACTGAAGAGACCGTCTTTATTCCAATGTATGTTCTTGTCTCTTTTGTCAAATATTAATTGACCAGAAAGCCATGGATTCATTTCTCAGCCTTCTGTTCTGTTCCATTGATCTATATATGCCTGTCCTTATGCCAGTAAAAGGCTGTTTTGTTTACTATGACCTTGTAATATAGTTTGATATCAGGTATTGTGATACCACCAACTGTGTTCCTTTTTCTCAAGACTGCTGAGGCTATGTGAGGTCTTTTTTGTCCCATATAAATTTTTGGATTATTTGTTCTACACCTGTGAAATATGCCATTGGTACTTTAATAGAAATTGCATGGAATCTATATACGGCTTTGGGTAGTACAGACTTTTTAATGATGTTAATTTTTCCAATCTATGAACAGGGTACATGCTTCCACTTATTTGTATCTTCCTCAGTATCTTTCTTCAATATCTTAAAATTCTCCAAGTACAGGTCTTCTACTTCCTTGGTTAAATTTATTCCTTGATACCTTATTTTTTTGTTGTTGCAACAGTAAATAAGATTGTTTTCTTAATTTCTCTTTCTGATAGTCCATTATTAGTGTATAAAAATGCCACTGATATCTGAATATTAATTTGGTATGTGGCTGTTTTATGGAATTCATTTATTATATATAGTATTTAGGTATAGTTTTTACAATTTTCTATGTACAATATCATGTCATCTGAGAATAATGACAGTTTACTTCTTCCATTCCAATTGGATGCCTTTTATTTATTCTTCTTCTTTGATTGCTGTGGATAGAACGTCCAGTAAAATGCTGACTAAGAGTGATGAAAGCAGACATCCTTGTATTCTTAATCATAAGGGAAATTCTTTTAGGTTTGCCCTTTAAGTATGTTGGCTGTGGGTGTGTCACATATGGCTTTTTGTTATATTGAGGTATTATCCCTCTAGCACCAATTTGCTGAACATTTTTTATCATAAATGGGTGCTGGAGTTTTAAATGCTTTCTTGATATGTATTAAAATGATCATGTGATTTTTATCCTTCATTTTGTTTATGTCATGTATCGCATTTATTGATATGTGAATATTGTACCACCCTGGCATGCCCAGAATAAATCCCACTTGATCACGGTGTATGATCTTTTTAATGCATTGCTGGATCTGGCTTGCTAATATTTTGTTGAGTATTTTAGCATCACTCTTCATCAGGGATATTGGCCTAAAATTTTCTTTCTTTATAATGTCTTGATCTGATTTTAGAAGTAGAATAATGCTGGCCTTGTATAAAGAGCTTGAAAGTCTTTTTCCTCTTTAATTTTTTGGAACAGCTTGAGGAGGATACATGTTAGTTCTTATTTGAACGTCTGGTAAAATCTGCCTAAGAGGCCATCTCCTCCAGGACTTTTGTTTGCTGGGAGTTGTTTGATTACTGCTTCAATTTCAAAGTTGTAATCCATCTATTGAGGTTTTCTGATTTTCCCAGATTCAGCTTTGAAATATTCTGTATTTCTAGGAATTTATCTCTTTCACCCATTGTATCCAATTTGTTGGCATATAGTTGTTCATAGTATTTTCTTATAATCCTCTGTATTTCTATGATGGCAGTTGTTAGTTCTCCTCTTTCATTTCTGATTTTATTTACTTGGGTCCTCTCTCTTTTTTTCTTCATGAGACTGATTAAAGGTTTGTCAGCCTTGTTTACCTTTGCAAATAACCAGTTCTTGGTTTCACCCACCTTTTATAATTTTTTCTCTATGTGATTTCTTTTCACTCTAATCTTTATTATTTCATTCTTCCTACTTACTCTGGGCTTCGTTTGTTGTTTTTTTCCTGGTTCTTTTAGGTATAGGATTAAATTGTTTATTTGAGATTGTTCTTGCTTCATAATGTATACCTGCAATACTTTGAATTTCCTCTCAGGACTGTGTCCCTCAGATTTTGAGTCACAGTGTGTTCATTTTCATTTCTTTCCTGATAAGTTTTTATTCCTTTCTTGACCTCATTGACAATCCTTTCATTGTTTAATAACATGGTATTTAGCCTGTATATTTTTTAATGTTTTACAGTTGCTTTCTAGTTTTATACATCATAATCAGAGATAATGCTTGGTATAATTTCAATCTTCTTGAATTTGTTAAGACTTATTTTGTGTCCTAAATAATGGTCTATCTTTGAGAATATTCCATGTGCACTTGAGGCAAATGCCTATTCTGTTGCTTTGGAATGAAATCTTCTGTAATATCAATTACATCCATCAAATTCAGTTTGTCATTTAAGATCACTGTCCCTTTGTTGTTTTTTGTATAAGAAGATTTAGCCATTGACATCAGTGTGGTGTTAAAATCCCACACTATGACAGTATTTCTGTCAATCTTTCCCTTAATGTCCAGCAAGATTTTCTTTATATATTTAGGTATTCCTATGTTGGATCCATTTCTTTACAATGGTTATATCTTCTTGTTGGATTGATTCTTTTAGTATACTTTCTTTGTTTCTTGTTATGACCTTTGAATATCTTTGAAGTATATTTTGTGAGATATAAATATTGTTACCCCAGCTTGTTTGTTTGTTTCTAGGAATATTAGTGTGGAATATTTTTTCCATCCATTCACTTTTAGTCAGTGTGTATATTTTGTTCTGAGGTGTCTATAGACAGCATACATATAGGTCAGGTTTTCTTATCTATTCAGCTACCCTATGTCTTTTAATTGGAACACTTAATCCATTTACATTTAAGCTTATTATTGATAGATACTTATTTATTGCCATTTTATTCTTTATACCTATATTCCTGTTTCTTGGTTTCTGGTTTTTTTTTCCCCATTTTCTTTTTTTTTTTTTTTTTTCCTTAAAGCAGGCCCTTAACATTTCTTGCAACACTGGTTTGGTGGTAATGAACTTCTTTAGTTGTTTTTCTTTTTTTCTTTTCCTTTCTTTTTGTCTGGGAAGCTCTTTATTTCACCTTCAATTTTAAAAAATAACTTTGCTGGATAAAGTAGACTTAGTTTTAGGTCCTTTCTTTTCATCACTGAGTATTTCATGCCAATCCCTTCTGGCCCAAACTGTTTCTGTTGATAAATCAGCTGACAGCCTATGGGAGCTCCTTTGTAAGTAACCAACTGCTTTTTGTTTGCTACTTTTAAGATTCTTTGTCTTTAAACTTTGGCATTTTAATTATGGTATGTATTGATGTGGGCCTCTTTAGGTTCATCTTGATTGGAACTCTCTGTGCTTTCTGAACTTGAGTGGCTTTTTCTTTCACCAGGTTAGGGATGTTTTCAGCTATTATTTCTTCAAACAAATTCTTTAGCCCTTACCTACTCTCTTCTCCTTCTGGTACCCCCATGATACAGAAATTTTTATGACTGATGTTATCCCAGAAGTCCCTTAGACTATCCTTAGTATTTTTAATTCTCTCTTCTTTTTGATGCTCTGCATGGGTACCTACTGTTATCTTGTCCTACAAATTGCTCATTTGATCCTCTGCCTCATCTAACCTGCTGTTGATTTCATCTAGTGTATTCTTCATTTCAGATATTCTATTCTTCATTCCTGACTGGTTCTTTTAAGGTTTCTATATCCTTTATAAGCTTACTATGTCATTGTTGAAGTTTTCACTGAGATCATCAATTCCTTCCCTAGTGTCCTTTACCACCCTTATAAGCATTATTTTAAATTTTGCATCTGGTATCCTGATTGCTTCTATTTTATTTAATTCTTTTTGGGGATGTCTCTTGTTCTTTCATTTGGGGCATATTTCTTTGTCTCCCCATTTTTTGTTTGTGTATTATGTAGATCTGCTATTATTCCCAAAATTGTTATGATGGCTTTATTATGAAGGTAGTTTGTTGGGCTCAGTGCACAGTCTCTCAGATCACCTGAGGTCTGTGCTCCAGAAATGTACCTTATAGGTTTTGTGTACCCTTCTGTTGTAGTTGAGTCTTGAATGTTCTTTGCCCTTTCTTGGGTGGATTTAATGCTTCAGACAGACTGACCATAAGGATAAAACTTAGTTACCATGTATGAGACATGAGGCTGGGGATGCCCCCATAGGCAAAATCATTTGTAGCAGGGTCCAGTGCCTGTTGAATCTTCAATTGGCTGTGCACTTGTGTGGCTAGTTGGGTCAAGCTCTGGCATTGTCTGAACCCTGCCACTGGTTGTGCTGGTTCTGGGACATCTTGGGCAAGGCTCAGGTACATGTCAATGCCAGATATTGTGTATAACAGGACTTGGGCTGCCTATCTGAAGCTACCATACTATCCACTGTTTGTGGCTGTGTCTAGTGGGCCTGGATGTGCATGGGAGGGGGTGAATCCATGTAAAAGGGTCAGTGTCTTCCAGCTGAGGTTAATCTTTAAAAGGCCTGAGGCTAGCTGAGGTCTACTTCCACCAATCAACTACTCAACTTCTCCCTGAAGTTACCTAGTCTTCCTCCAGAATCTTCTGAAGAAAGGCTGTATAGAGGGGGCCCAGGCTGGCCACAACCCACAGACTCTTCCACAAGTTGAGAGCTTGGTAGGGCAGGGAAACTGGGGTCAGGAGGACAGTGCTAGGGGGTCCTCTACTGGGGGGATCACATGGCCAGGCCCTCAATGAGGCCCAAGTGGTCCCTATACCTACTCCAGTGCCAAACCACTCAGTCTCTGCCATTGTCTTCATGTAGCTCCCCCAGGGTGGAGTGCGCTGCAGGTTCACATTTGGTGCAGTCAGCCGACCCCTCTGCAGAAGCAAGCTCAGCCATGCCAAGGCACCAAGCTCAGGAGGATAGAACAAAAGAGTCTCCCTTTGGAAGTGATGACAGCTCAGCCTGCAGGTGGCCAAGCACTTTGTCCCAGTCCCAGACAATAGCCTCCCAGGGACTCACACTCTGAATGTCCCAGCTATCAGCAACTCTCCCTTCCCCTCATGGAATCGACGTCAGCAGGACATGCTATTTAAGGCTTGGAAAAGCAGACCCTGACAGCCCCCCTTGGGGGTGTTGCCTGCAAGCACTGAATGTTCATGGATTTTTACCACTAAATGCATCGTAGGTTCCTCTTCTTAACTTTGCTGTTCAGGGTTGGGGATTGCTGCATAGGGCTGAGCCCACACACTTCTGGGAGGATGGAGTTTTGCAGCTGAGATATTCCTCTGGCTTCTGGCTTCTCAGCTATTGCACTTTCCATGTCTTTTCCCTTTTTACCACTCTCTATGTGGCTTTCTCTGTAAATCTTCAGTTATAATATTTTATTTCAGCCAGACTTCACTTGTTTATTAAGGTTTATTACTCTATAATTTAACTATAAATTCAGTTTTGGGCCAGGTGCAGGTGAATGTAGCTTCCACCTATTCTGAGGCCATCTTGGAATCCTTATTTTGAAAATTTGAATTGTCTATGGGCAATCTCTCTTGTTCTCAACTAATGTGTAAAATGATGGCTTACTAGGTGATCCATAAAATCACTTAAAAGTTTGTAAAACTTTCGTATATACATACAAATATACATACATAATATATTTTTAAGTCTACAAGTTGGGAGAGCCAAGCTAGACAACACATATCTGTGTATATGTATCTGTTTAAAAAAACAGTAATTAACTAAAGAAGTTTTCACTTCAAAAATGCATCATACAGCAAATCTATTCCTACATTTTTTTTATTGTAGGTGAGTGATAAATGTTTGTTAGTTTGAAGTACATTTAAACATATATAGGTCCTTGATCCACTCATTGAAGTGGGAAGGGTGGGCTAGACTGGAAAGTTCACCTGCTTCAGAGGCCACAGATCGGAGTCCTATTGCTGTAGACACTGACAAATATGCAATTTATGCCTATAAAATTAATTAATAGTATCTGTATTATAACACTGTCATGAGTTTTAATTAAACAGGTAAAGCATCTAGTAGCATGCTCAAAACATAATTGACAATTAATTGTTGATATCATTTCTCGAATATTGTATTGGTTTGGCAAATAAGATTATCCCTTCTCTTGACTATTGGCTCAGAAAAAGAATATTTTTATATTTACTAATATAAATTTATAAACTCTGTATTTTAAAAATATATTATTTTAAAAATCATATCAGTGTATGTTTATATATTCATAATTATTACATATTATATTTATATTACATACCATATTTTTGTACTGTTTATATTTACTTGTGTATATACCAAGGGGGACCCCAAAAATGGAGTTTTCTTCTTCAGGGCAGAAGCTGTGAGGTACAGGCTTCCCCCACTAGACGAGTGTTTTAAAATTTCATTCATATCAGTGCGCTAGCTGATATTTTTTTGAGAGGCTGCGTTTGGCTTCAGTGAAGTTTTTCTGAAGACTCTTTCAACATGTTTGCCCCTTTCGTGATGGGTGATCCGTGAGTGGGCCTGCTCACAACATGTGGGGTGCTCAACAGTTCTGACCAAAAACAGCAGGACAACTGTGTCCCACCCTCCCTATTCACCTGATCTTGCCCTGAGCGACTTTTTTTGTTTCCCAGAAGAAAAAAGTCCTCAATGGGAAATGTTTTGCTGATGTGGGAGAGGTGAAACAAAGAATGGCAGAAGCACTAAAAGGCATCAAAATTGATGAGTTTAAAAACATTTGAGCAGTGGGAAAAATGCCTTGATAGGTGTATTGCATCAGATGGAGAGTACTTTGAAGGTAACTGAAGTTTAAACATGTAAGAATAAATACTAGTTTTTATAAATAAATTCTGGGTTTCTTGGGTCCCTCCTTATAAATATATATATATATATATATATACTCACACACACACATTCTAAGTCAGCTAAAGGAACTCCTAATTGCATATTACATTAGCAAGCAAAAAATGACATAGTCCTAGAAGAAGTTATATTCTAAATTTATATTTATATGCAATCTTGAATTGATTAGAACACTTATAGAACTGTGATTCAAAATTATTATAAATATCTTTGTATACTTTGTAGATACTGTACTGTTATTAAAATACTTTAAATGGTACAATTAGAATTAATTGAAAAGTACAAATAAAAGCTACCTAGAAAATGTCAAATTTTTAATAAGTTTATGGTATTTTCCTAAATATATAAAGTTTGGAGTTGGTATCCTCACAGACATTTATAAGAATCCTCACAGCTTTATAAAGAGAGAAACTTCAGAAAGAAGGCTTGCAGTACCTGAAAAATATTATCCTTCAGTGATATAATATGATATATAATGATCAAATTAACTGCCTACTAACATTGGGTATCCGTTAATGACAAATATTAGGTCATCCAATTCATATGTCCGTGGGGAAGGCGGTTATAGGAAATTGAACAGAAAGGTGTGATGACTTATCTGAAGTCACACAGTAACTTAGCAACTACCCCTAGAACAGAATCCAAATCCCCTGGCTGGGCTCAGGGTATCATCTATTGCAACAACCTGTTTTCCTTGTGAATAGAAAAAAAGACTTGGGAGGCACATAATCTAACTGTTCTTCTGGATCAATTTTTATAAAACACCTTGGAATCAGGCCCAGAGAAATTGAGACATCTGAAAAGTTTGTGAATATTGTTTTCAAGGGAATATTTGTACCTTTGAAGCTCTAAGTCATCTTTAGAAAGAAATACGTGACACCAGATGGTAGGTCATAGGGCTGGTATCGTATGGAACAGGAGTTGGGGAATGATTTCACAGTGCCCAGAGAAGTGGTACAGGATAAGAAAGAAGGGCATTTGGTCTTTTTGGGGGGTGGGGGTGAGGAGGAGCAATTATAGCATACACCTTCATGAAACCCTTAGTTAGATCTTCAGAGGAAAGATAATAACAAGAAGCTCAGTTAACAGCTTAGAATGTGACATGTAAGGTATTACCCAAAATTCTGCCAAGTCTCCCAGTGTTGATGACAAACTTCCATACAGAAACTTTGCAATCACCACAGTAACTAAAGTAAGGGCGTTTTTTATTGTCATTTCAAACATTATCCCTAGAACATGTTTAATTCCTCAGTTTCAATGTACATTATAGGTCCCGTTTGTGCCTTTTAGAAACACTCTCTAAACCTACTGTTGAATATGTAGATTTAATTTCTTGCCAACTTAGCAATGGGAAAAGGAATGTAACCTTTTCCATAGAGAGAGCAGCTGGAGGATGTGTCCAGAAGACCAAGATTCTGCTGAGGACGGGGACACTTGAACGAAGCGCATCTGTGTTCAAAGCGTCCACTGCAAAGCCAACAACCTAAGATTTCAGGGAAAATTAAAGGCAGTGGAGAAAATTATTACAAAGGAGTGGTGTCACTTCAATTAGGTTATCTTCATAAATGATAGTTCCTGGATAGTGTCCTCATGAAAAAAAAGAAGAAAGAAAAACTAAAGAGATTCCTATATTTCCTCCTCCTCCAAAAAGGCAAGTGATCTTAACTTGTCAGAGCAGGCATTTGCTGTGAGGCAACATCCAGCCCACCGCTGTCATTACCTGTGTAGCTGTAGAATTAATTCAGATTGTGGGGCCAGCCTGCACATACGTTGATGGATTGCCTAATCCTGGCCATGTGCCCCAGACTTCCAGAAGCCGTGGGTATTGTGTGAAGACATAAATTCAGCACAGTTCAGAAGCAGCTTGATACTGATTTTTGGAGTCCAGTGTGTTTCAACTACAAACCCCAGAGTAAATATTTACCATTCAGAACTCGCAGCTGAAGAAGCAAGGAGAGGCAAATCACATTTCCTGACTGTGCTTTGTTTACCAGTTGTATAATGGCCACACACACACACACACACACACACAAGCATGTCCTTGTGTGTGTGCTTCCTCCACCAGCACTCCAATTTCACTCTCAAGAGTCTAAGGGAGCCGATTTTATATGCCAATGAGATTATTTGCCAGATTGTGTTATAGGGAGTTTTGTTTGTGAACTCCATGTATAGTTCCATTTGGTCAGTACGAAGCTGTTACACACCACGTATTTTGATGTGTGGTGTCAATATCAAGGACTCTGTGTCTTTAGGATTAGTGGATGAGAGAAAATAGGAAGGGACAGAAGAAACACAATTAGCTCTGCCAAGTAATTTATATAATTTATATTCTAGTTAACATAATGTTGAATTAGAAAGAAAATTAAAAGTGGTTCCTATGGAAAGTGCAGGAATGTCAGATCCTTCTAGGAGAGGAAGACTTTTTCTTTTCTAGGTTCAGTCACTACGCATTCAGCCTGGAGGGTTTTATGTTCAGGGAAGAGCACAGGATATCTGGAAAACTAGTGATGGAGAGTGATGTCTACTCAGGGAAAGGCCAATGGTCCTTTTCTTTACTAATATGACACCCTGCAGATCAAAAAGTGTTTCAATGACTTAACGCTCTGAACTCTCTCCAGCCCGAATTTTATAAATGAGGAAAGAGGTCACATGGCCATTTAGTGTCAAAGCTAGAGAGATTATCCAAGTATCTTGCACCACATCCTTCCCTTCAGGATTCCTTTCTAAAAAAGCATTTTCCCAGAGAGCATTACAAGGAGAAAAACGTAACAATTTAAAAAGTAACCATTTTCTAAAATCCCAGGCTTCAGTGAGCACCCCCTCCCTAAATGCATCCCTCAGAGAAATATGTTAAAATTGCCTGCAGGCAGAACCACTGAGTCCGCCACAATTGTGTCCACTTTTCCCCTTGGCTTCTTCCCTTGGCCAGAAGCTGCAGCTGCCTCTGAAGTAAGACCACAAGGCAGACACCCAGAGAAGACACTTGTGCCTACAACTAGGAAACTAGCAGCAGCTCTGCCACCACCGACAGCAAAGAGTCGAAAGTAGAGCATGTCGAACCATCACCGAATTCATCTATTTGCTTTTCTGGCTCAGGTCGCCTTCCAAAGAGTTTGAAATTCCTACTCTCCTCAAAGAAAAGTGCTTTTTCCCCCTCTGTGCAAACACTACTGAATCCAAATCTTTCTTGTAATTGGTGGCAAAGCAGGAGTTTCGGGATCGCACCTGCGACTGCTCTGTAGCGCCGAGTCCCTCTCTCTATAAATTCAGATATACTTGCAGGCTTATTTATTCTAATTCTCCCTCCCCTGCTCGCAAACTGTGGACCGAGGCTCCGACTGGTGCGGCGAGGAGGTGGGCTGTCGGCAGGCGCTCCGGGGCCGGACCAGGTGACGCCTGGTCGCCGTCTTCGGAGGCAAGTCCCCCATTCTGGCTCCTCCTGTGAGGTCTGGACTTACCCAAGTCCTGGGCAGGAAACCGTGGCCGTGCCCTTCTGCCCCTCGCCCTTCTGCCCGCCTCTGCTCCGGTCCTAATTGACGAGCTGGTGACTATTGGCTGAAGTTCCCCAGCGATTTGCATGAACAGAGAGGGAGTGTCTTCTGCCGCCCTCCCATCAGGAGCGCGCGGACTGCAGCCTCGCTGGGAATGCGCGGCCGAGGGAATGCACGCACCTCGTGGACCCTGGCAGTGAGCTGGCGCCCGGCGACCTGGCACCCGCGCCTGGATATGGGGCGGCTAAGTCGTCCCAGGAGCAGCACCAGCCACAGGAACCTGCCGGTAAGGGCTGGGGAGCGGAGCGCCGCGACAAGTTGCAGTGCTGTGGGCAGTCCACACTCCTTGAGGGTTTTCAAACCTTTAACCTTAAGCCAAACTTCACGGGAAGATTGAGGGGAGGGAAAGGGAGTTTGGGATAAGCTATTTTCATTTTAGCAAGGAATAGGCAAGCCCTTGGGTGGTGAGAGGAAGTTTCTGAAGCAGAAATGTAGGCAGATGAAGTGGAGGGGATGGGGGTGCAGGCTCAATGTGCTTTAGATAATGGGGTTCAGAGATCGTTTCCCGCTGCCGGCATCTGGCTGTAACTTGTCTACTGCAACTGGCAAATTGTTTTGGATAATCATTTTCCGCGTTTACTTCTTTTCCTCTGGGGGAGGGGGATTAGTGAGGGCTTCATAAGGGGTGGAGATCCAGATCTTTCCGATTTTAGATCCATGCTAAAATGAAAATCGCTTCTTCTGACCTAAAGCGTTTATTTAATCGGGGGAGGGGAGCGGCTGTTGAGCAGAAAGCGTGATTGTGTTTTCATATTATTATTACTAACGTTGTTCTTGTTGCTATTGGTTTCATAGTAAGGGGTGTAATATATTTCGCGTTCCCGGGATCTTAGTGATGGAAGCATTTCAACGGGAAAGACATGATAAATTGCCCACCTCTCAGCCCTCTCCGCCCCCACCCCCTTCCCTCTCTCTAACCTCCGCGGGTGTTTCCCTGTCGCGTTGCGCAGTCCCAGAGTAAGAGTCCTCTCCACTCCTGCGGTGCTTCCAGGGATGCTCTACGGTTAGGGATTCTGAATGTTAGCTGGATGAGGATGGTGAGGGGGCGTTGAGGGAGGGGGGTAAAAAATGAACGGAAAAAAAAAATAAGTTTTGGAGACAACATTGCTCCGTAGATCTCTTTGCAGTAAGTTTCCTCTTCGCCTCTTTCTGACTAGAGAGGGTTTGCCTCTGGGAATGGTAATGAGAGCGGCCATAACCCGGGGCTCTGGTTTCTGACTCCAACCTCTGTGTTGCCGCGAGTATATAATGAGGTTTCTCCCCCCCCCCCAACTTTCAGCATCTGTTTCTGTTTTTCCTCTTCGTGGGACCCTTCAACTGCCGCGCGAGTTACAGCCAGGCCACGGAGCTTCTGTACAGCCTGAACGAGGGACTGCCCGCGGGGGTGTTCATTGGCAGTCTGGCGGAGGACCTGCGGCTGGTGCCCAAGGCGGCGGGCAGGCAGGATCAGCAGTCGCAGCCCCCCGAGCGCTCAGGCGCTGAGCCGAGCCCTCCTCTCTCCTTCAGCCTGGCCTCCCGGGGACTGAGTGGCCAGTACGTGACCCTAGACAACCGTTCTGGGGAGCTGCACACCTCTACCCAGGAGATCGACCGAGAGGCCCTGTGTCTTGAAGGAGGTGGAGGGGCTGCCTGGGGTGGCAGCATTTCCATTTCCGCCTCCCCTGCTTCTGACTCTTGTCTTTTGCTTCTGGATGTGCTGGTCCTGCCTCAGGAGTACTTTAGGTTTGTGAAGGTGAAAATAGCTATCCAGGACATCAATGACAACGCCCCGCAGTTCCCTGTTTCCCAGATCTCGGTTTGGCTCCCAGAAAATGCACCTGTGAACACGCGGCTGGTCATAGACCATGCTGCCATGGACCCAGATGTAGGCACTAACGGGGTGCAGACTTACCGCTTACTGGACTATCATCGTATGTTCACCCTGGACGTGGAGGAGAATGAGAATGGGGAGCGCACTCCCTACCTAATTGTCATGGGGCTGTTGGACCGGGAGACCCAAGACCAGTATGTGAGCATCATCATAGCTGAGGATGGTGGGTCTCCACCACTGCTGGGCAGTGCCACCCTCACCATTGGCATAAGTGACATTAATGACAATTGCCCCCTTTTCACAGACTCACAGATCAATGTCACTGTGTATGGGAATGCTACAGTGGGCACACCAGTCGCAGCTGTCCAGGCTGTGGACAGAGACTTGGGGATCAATGCTCAGATCACCTACTCATACAGCCAGAAAGTCCCCCAGGCATCCAAGGACTTATTCCATCTGGACGAAACCACTGGAGTTATTAAACTTTCCAGGACGATTGGGGGGAGTGTTCTGCAAACACACAAGCTCACCATCCTTGCTAACGGGCCAGGCTGCATCCCTGCTGTGATCACTGCCCTGGTGTCCATCATCAAAGTCACTTTCAGACCCCCTGAAATAGTCCCTCGTTATATAGCAAATGAGAGAGATGGTATTGTTTACCTGAAAGAACTGGAACCTGTTAACACTCCAGTTGCTTTCTTTGCCATAAGAGACCCTGAAGGTAAATACAAGGTGAACTGCTATCTGGATGGTGAAGGCCCATTTAGGTTATCACCCTACAAACCATACAATAATGAATTCTTGCTAGAAACCACAAAACCTATGGATTATGAGCTACAGCAGTTTTATGAAATAGCTGTGGTGGCCTGGAACTCTGAAGGATTTCATGCCAGAAAAGTTATTAAAGTGCAACTTTTAGATGACAATGATAACGCTCCTGTTTTCCTTCAGCACTTAATAGAACTAACCATTGAAGAGAACAACATACCCAACGCCTTTTTGACTAAGCTGTACGCTACAGATGCTGACAGTGGAGAGAGAGGCCAAATTTCATATTTTCTGGGACCTGACGCTCCATCGTATTTCTCCTTAGACAATGTCACAGGAATTCTGACCGTTTCTACTCAGCTGGACCGAGAAGAGAAAGAAAAGTACAGGTACACAGTCAGAGCCGTTGACTCTGGGAAGCCACCCAGAGAATCAGTAGCCACTGTGGCTCTTACAGTGTTGGATAAAAATGACAACAGCCCTAGGTTCATCAACAAAGACTTCAGCTTTTTTGTGCCAGAAAACTTTCCAGGATATGGTGAAATTGGTGTAATTAGTGTAACAGATGCCGATGCTGGGCGGAATGGATGGGTCGCTCTCTCTGTGTTGAACCAGAGTGATATTTTCGTCATAGACACAGGAAAGGGTATGCTGAGAGCTAAAGTCTCTTTGGACAGAGAGCAGCAAAGCTCCTATACTTTGTGGGTTGAAGCTGTTGATGGGGGTGAGCCTGCCCTCTCCTCCACCGCAAAAATCACGATTCTTCTTCTAGATATCAATGACAATCCTCCTCTTGTTTTATTCCCTCAGTCTAATATGTCCTATTTGTTGGTACTGCCTTCCACTCTCCCGGGCTCCCCAGTGACAGAGGTCTATGCTGTTGACAAAGACACAGGCATGAATGCTGTCATAGCTTACAGCATCATCGGAAGAAGAGGTCCTAGGCCTGAGTCCTTTAGGATTGACTCTAAAACTGGCAACATTACTTTGGAAGAGGCACTGCTGCAGACAGATTATGGACTTCATCGTTTGCTGGTGAAAGTGAGCGACCATGGTTACCCTGAGCCTCTCTATTCCACTGTCATGGTGAACCTATTTGTTAATGACACTGTCAGTAATGAGAGCTACATTGAGAGTCTTTTAAGAAAAGAACCAGAAATTAATATAGAGGAGAAAGAACCACAGATCTCAATAGAACCGACTCACAGGAAAGTCGAATCTGTGACCTGTATGCCTACCTTAGTAGCTCTGTCTGTAATAAGCTTGGGTTCTATCACACTGGTAACAGGGATGGGAATATACATCTGCTTAAGGAGAGGGAAAAAGCATCCCAAGGAAGATGAAAATTTGGAAGTACAAATTCCACTGAAAGGAAAAATTGACTTGCACATGAGAGAGAGAAAACCAATGGATATTTCCAATATTTGATACTTCATTGAGGAGTAAAACAGATATTTTAACTGACTTTGGTAGTCTTCACCACCTAAACCAGATGGTGTGGACGGCAGTTCCAATGAAGGACAACTAATTTATAACTTGTACTATATTGTAAATTGCTGTTTACAGGTTTTTAAATTCAAAATCAGAGGTTATAAAATGTGTACAGCATTTTTTAATGAAAATTAGTACTAACAGCTATAAAACTGTTATAAAAAACCTTGGATGCGATTTGCAGGTTTCATACACAAAGCAGATGATTGATAAAACCTGGGAGTAAGGTAAGAAAATGGCACATTGCATTTTTTTTGTTGTTGTTGTTGTCTAAAAAGTCTTTTGACCACAAGAGGGCATCAGCTGCTCCTTTGCAGGGAACTGTTTTGAGGTATTGTACATGATAGTGTTGTACATCAAATTAATGAAAGAGTATATTTTAAATATATTGTTTTTAACATTTAACAGATATGAAATTAAAGTGAATCGAATTTCACCCCACTTAAATATATGATAAAAAAGGCATTTGTAACAGAATGTTTACCTTGTAAGTACATCATTTGTAGTTTGAAAGACAAGGCATTACAAAGAAGTGCACTTTTTTTGTTAGTAAGGATAAAAACATTGCCATGTGTAAAAGATTTGACCTGCTGAAGACTATTTTACTTTCTGTGTACTCCAACTGCTTTCTGTTTGTCTTATCACTGCACTTGCTATTATTACAGGGGGAAATATATATATTCTTCTTTATAGAAAATGTAACTAGAAATTGTATCCAAGAAAAACAGCCAGAAGCAAGAGATGTTTCAATCCTTAGTGGCTTCATAGGTGTCCATGACATTTTGGCCCTTTCAAAACATGTAAGCAGTGCTTCATATTTGGGTTATATATTAGTTCTTATGTGCTTAAATGCATCCATCACATATGAAAATTTTAGAAACCATATTAAAGCCGAAATAATCTAGAAGCTGGTTGTTTTAGTTGGGCCTTTTATATGAAAATTATACTTATCATTTTTGTTGTTGTTTAGGTTTGTTGGCTACCGTTTCTGGCTTCCTTTATTTGGCATTGGATTAAATCCAAGAGTATTTGTACGCCCAGCAGCAGATTTCTTTGATAATTTAGCTTTTGCTAAATCTTTTGCAATGAGGCAAACTGGTTCATCAGTGATTGATCACTTTCACTTCATTGCGTGAGCTGGAAATTTTATTGTCTATGAGAGCTAAAGCCAAATTATCTGTATAAGCAAGTAATGTATTAGCTGAAACTGGATCATTCTACTTCCTTTGTCATCTTGTGTCTGTACTGTGCTAAAAGTGTTTATATGTCTGCAAATTAAAAGTATATTTTTTCATAACTTCTTTCTCATTTTTACCATTTTCTATTTTAACCTGGCTTGTTCTTTTGCTGAAGTGCCTGTCATGGGCATTTTTTTTTTTTTTTTTTGCTTCTAAAGGTAAATGTGGGTGAACTGTAAATATTCTGTTATGCTAAAGTTTATATTAAACTAATTCATTACTCAATTAAACATTGGGTAAATGATTAAATATGCGTGTAATTACAGACACATATATATGAGAATATGCCTATATGTTTGTTAGGAGTTCATACAATAATTTATAATCATGCATGTGCACATGAATACTAATTTATTGATTTAACATCAATTATAAACAATCATATACATAATTATAGCAATTCTGTTAGCTGTTTTACAACAGCTTTCAATAAATTTTAAAATAAGAATATACCGCAAACTTTTTTTGAATGCAAACACCCAAGACCTTTTGGATTTGTATCAACCTTATTTTTTTGTTTTCATCAATTTGACAATATGAATAAAATGTAAGCATATGAAACAGCAGTGTTTGTTACAAAAAGGAAGTATATTTTTTATTGGAAATTTATTTTGTAAGAGAGGCACCTAAGCTAAGAAACTAAGATCATTTAATCCTTAAAACTTTTCACTTCTAATTGATGTATAGCCATGGAGAAAACCATTCTTTACCAGACCATGTACATGTATATGTTTGTATATATCTTATTTCTCTTCTTTTTAAAGGGAGGAACTACACATAAAACAAGTAGCATCATTAATAAAAAATTCTCCATAAGTGCAATGACTTAACCATCAGTAAAAATAACAATATATTTATTCATTTCTAAATTTGGAGGAGGTTCACATGTTTGGGGGTATGGACTTCATCTGTGGCATGATAAACACCTGTAACATTAATAAAAAGACATATTTCTGAATAACTCACTGTGCCAGGATTTCCTTTATAAAAACATCTCATTCAGATTTTTTTAAAAATTTATAACAAGGGAATTAAAGTAAATTAAAGTAAAAGATAATAGCCTCTTTTTACTAACACCTTGTGCTACAACAGTTGCCAAAATGTATGCTAATTATGTCCGTGTTGTTCATTGAGCTGGCACAAAAATAAACGTTCCATTCATTAAAACCCCTAATATCCATTTAACAGTTTGAGAACCAGGAGTCCTCGTTGCCCAATTTAATGAAGAAGAGATTGCTCTGATCTTTGCACTGCCAAGTCCATTCTTTTACCACAGAGAAAATTGTTCATTAATTTACATTGGGAAATGTAAAACCAACATGGCGATTTCAGCTGCAGGAGAAGCAGTTTGCAGCATTTGACTCTTTAGGGTAGATTCC
The DNA here is from genome assembly GCA_004027475.1 of Anoura caudifer. Taxonomy (NCBI): domain Eukaryota; kingdom Metazoa; phylum Chordata; class Mammalia; order Chiroptera; family Phyllostomidae; genus Anoura; species Anoura caudifer. The sequence goes on along the minus strand of PVKU01008865.1, from coordinate 25,196 downwards.
ACCATCCTATTTTTCTTTAAGAGTTTTCTTGGCATTTAATGCTCTCAACAGTGGTGGCTTAAAAGAAAAAGAAAATGCTTCTTTAGAAACAGTTTTATCATGCCAGTGTATTTTTTTTTAAATCCGTATTATTTGTGTTTTGGGAGCTCTGCAAGTGTTTTATGACAGGTGTGATCTCACTATGACATCACATCATTGAAGAAATATTAGGGATGGTGTATTAAGTTGACCTGATGGCAGTAAACTCTCCATTAAAGATCCTAATTTGTGCTCCCAGAAAACATCTCAGTTGACAACTGTTAAAGGAGAAAGTAAGCAGCCTTCTCTCTGGAGGCTCAGGTTCCAGTCCCTCCTCAGTGAGGTGAGCACTCTGTGGGGTCCTGACCTCGGGCAGACAATGGGGCAGGTAGTGAACGAAAGGACAGCCTGAGCATAAGGTGCTCTTCAGTGCCACTGGGCAGCCTTGCTCTTGGAGGCCAGAGACACAGGTACCCAGGCATTTTCTTTCCTGTAAGGTATATTTGCTCACTGCAGGAAAGCAGTCAATGGCTCTAAATGTTCTTTTGCTGACTTGTGTAATTCCTCCCTAGCAATATGCCTTTACAGTGTAGGTCATCAATGATTATTCATTGAAAGAGCTTTAACAGCCTTTCATTTAGTTATGTGAATGGACTTAAAGCAGAAAAAAATCAGTCTACTAAAAAACTAGTGATACCTGAGCAAAAAGACACACCATGTTTTTTCTAGTTATTTCTATTTCCAATAAAAATATGTATATTTTTCAGAGGCTAGCTACATAAATGCATACATTCTATAATCATTTTTAAATGTCAGTCATTATATGTAATTGCTTTAAAAATAGTAGTATTTTCTTTAATAAGTTCCTAAATTAAGAATGCATTCCTTTAAGGGCATAAACAAATTTAGGTGAACTTAAGACTAAATCCACTAATGTCAAGAAGTAAAAATATTATGATGATTTAAAAAGAAATAATTTAGTCATTCATTGTATGCATATTTATTTTAGTACTCTAATTACCGGGGGTGGGGCTGAGAAGACAGAGTCCTTTGATGAATTTAGATGATGGTATAAAAAAGGCCAATGGGATAACCTTCCATTTCAAAACATCATGTGGGATAAACACCTATTGCCAGGATGCTGTGTGAGCAGGATGTAAGCCAATAATAGGAATTCTTGGAGAAAGCTTCCCAAAGGAGGTGGTTTCTAGGTAGGGCCCTCTCAAAGGAGGTGATGTTTAAATTGAGAATAAGAGAAGAGGAAATAGTTTGCAAGGCACACATGTAAAAGTGGGCATGTCATGATTGGAGAACCACAAATGTTATTATTATTCTTGGCTGACAGGATGAGCAAAATAAAAGAATATTGTTGGCACTAAGCTTGGAGATGTAGGTGTATTTGCAAATAATAAAGGGACTCCTATGTCATACTTAGAGGTCGCAATTTTATCCCAAAGGTGATGGGAATTTTGAGCATTTCGGTCAGGGAATTTTTATTTTAAAAAAATCTCTTTAGTCACATGTAGAATTTGTGTTGAAGAAGTCTCTGGAGAATGGATAGAAGGTAGCCATGACAATTTAAGTGAAAGGTGGACCCTTAAGCCAGAGAATATGAAAGAGATATGTTATAGTATAGAATACAGTAAGTAATTTATTGTGATAAAGGAACTTGCTATACTACTAGAATAATCCTCATGTGATAAGTGAGAATATTTATAATGTTCATAATTTCCTTTTGAGCCTATTTTACAAATTTGAAAAGGATGGGGAACTCATTTGCTAAACATTACATCAGCAACAAAAGCACGGGAGCCATAACTCCCTTTTTAATGTTGGATTTTATGATACAGATGGAATTTCAAAGACATTAATTTACCCAGTTCATTTCATTTCACACTTAGGACTGTCAATTCTATTCAATTTAATAAACACTACTGTGTGTGCATGTGGTAGATACAGCAACATGAGGTTGAGCACATCGAGAATATTTTATCCAAGGCATTTGCGATATTTTGCTTGTAGTTGCACTAAAAATTTCACATGCAAAAGAGTGTTGAAAACTGAAAAAAAAAAGACAATAAAATGTCCTGTGAAATATAAGATATAAATACAATTTCACGTGTTGTGTTACTATCAAGAAAGATGTACCATATTTTTCGGACTATAAGACGCACCTTTCACCCCCCCCCCCAAATTTGGGAGAAAATGGGGATGCGACCCTGCTCCTGCCTCCTGTGACACCACTCCACCACCACTGCCCCCTCAGTGAGCCTACATTCAGACTATAAGGCGCACCCCCATTTCCTCCCAAATTTGGGGGGAAAGTGCATTTTATAGTCCAAAATACAGTGTCCGTTTCAGGCAATTCTGAACAAGATCCAGGAAATATAAATAAGTGAAATGGGTAGTTAGGGCCAAACAGGACATAAGTCTTGAGATTAAATATCATTTTTGGATTAAAAAAAGGCAGTTAACATATCTTATGCCTCAGGTTATCTTGTGTAAATGAATTTAATGGTATTGGTGCCCACCGGTGGAAGTGTCAAACCCAGACTAAATAAACACATAGTTGATGTAGAAACAGCATTGTATGCAGCCCTGGTTTCAAGAAAAGTCACTCATCCTATCTTCCAAAAAATTACCCTCCTAAGACTCATCTGTATGGAAATAATGAAAACTTACTCTGTCTCCTGGTATAATTTTAAAGATCAAATAACTTAATTGATGCAAAATATTTCATACAAATAAAGTACTCAAATATTAACTCTTGTCATTGCTATTGGAATTAAACAGTGCATTATGAGGTTGTCTTAGCAGTTTTTTCACTCCTTCTGTCAGGTTCATTCAAACAATGTTTTTATTACACAAGAATAATCCATAAAATTGGAAGTGTTTTAATTTAAAGGCCTATTTCCTCAATGCATTATAATGTATTTATCCTCATTATCCATTTCTTAGGCCCTTCGACTTTTTTTTCCGTTTTTCTCATGGTGACTTCATACACCCCTTTTCATTAGGAAACTCCTGAGGACTGGGACTATCACTTAAATTGTCAGACCATGGAACTTAAGAGATAACTTAGTCCAACCTCCTCATTTCAGAGTTGAAGAAACAAAGGCATTGACTATCAAGAAAAGATTTGACATTTGAGGGGGATTGCAAGAGAAAATAGCATTCTTGTATGTACAAAATAAGTCATACAACAGCAGAGTTACTTTCCTTCAAATATTTCCCTTGAAACACATCCTTTAGTATTACTTTCACTGGAAAGTTAACCAAAGTGGTATACTTACAAAGACAATGTACCAAAGTGTTAAAGAAAAATCTCATCTAAAAATGAGGTTGATCAAAACTCATTAAAATGAATTCTTAAGAATCATATGTCTTACCTTCATGCACTTGGAGAAAAATATGTAATTAAAAAATAAAGTTAATTATCCCTAATAAAGAAGAAAATAAAAAGTTATAAAAATATAAAATTATGCATTTGATAAATAATATAACTGCAAGAAAATAGAAAAAATAAAACCTTAGGAGATTAGAGAACAAATGAGAATAACCAAGGAAAATTTTATGAGCCCTACAGAAAAGTGAAAGGAATAAACTTGATTTATAATATGGGAATAAATATTTGCTTATGGAAATTCATGTATTTATTAGATATAAAAAAGGCAAATTCAAGCATAGATACAAGGGATACAGTTGATTTGAAAATAAAAGTGACCAGGCTCACATCTAGTAAGGTAAATGAAGGTAAACCAAGAATGACTGAATGTTGGGAACACACCAAATCACAAATTTTACAACTTTGAAGGAACTTTGAATTATTTTCCTTCTTACAGTTTTGGGTAGAGTACCCTGAAGCTTTAGCAAAACTAAAGAACTATTATCATCAACTATTCACTTTCTAAATATACTGATTTTGTTATTTACATTAGTTTTCCCAAACTGGAGAATAATCTTTTGAAGAATGGAAGAAAACTGACCCTTGTGCTTAGCACCGTGTCTTGTTTACAATAGGCCCAGCCTAAGAGTGAATTGCCGTACTTGCATTGAATCATCTAAGCATTCAAATTTAGCAAAGCCAACTATCCTGCATATATGTGGCTCCTTGATCTAGTCCTGAAAAATATTTTTTTCCTACAAAAAACACTCTAGGACAAATCATTTCCCGTCACATTTACAAATATATTTAGCAAATGAACATACAGATTTCATGGAAGAATAATTGGGTCTAAGTTGGCCTATAAGATTTTTCAAACTAAGAGATTTAATAGAACTTAAGTGATTGAAACTAATTCCTTTTTTGTGCTTTATGCTTGACTCAGGACATGTTGTTTGACATTCTGTGACATATCAACATTACCAATCAAAGTGTTTGATGGGGAATGTCCATCAGCCCAATTGAAGATGACTTCCCAAAAGACCTACATATTGAATGCACATATAAGAAAAGAAAAGCAAAACTGACAAAACATCTGTTTCACTGAACTAGGAGGAATCTTCAGATATCAATTTTTTCTTCCCTTTCTAGCTTCCTTAATCAAACTCAATCATCCCGTTGGTCTTTCGTAATAGAAGCTCGGTAATTTCAGAATCCATGTATTAGCTTGTCTGTGGTAGGCAGGTTATAGCTCCCCCTAAGGTGTTCATGCCTTAATGCAGGGGACCTATGAATACATTATGTTACATGGCAGGACCTTCCTTGCAAAGGTAATTGATGTTATGAACCTTAAAATAGGGATAGATCAAGACTTAAGGAACTAGAAAGACTCCTAATGGGAGTTTCAGTTCTATAGCCACATGGAACTGAATTCACCAACAACTTGAATGAGAATGGAAGGGAACTCAACCACAGAACTTCCAAAAACCCATACTGCTCTCCTGACACCTTGATCACTGCATTGCAAAACACCAGATGACCAGCTGAGCCACTCTGTACCCAGACTCTTGATTTAGGTCTGGGAATTACTAAATGGGTATTCTTTTAAGCTGCTAATTTTGAGGTAATTCATTAAAACAGTATTGGAAAACTACCCTAGTATCTTGAAAAATATAGGCTGCATCAGCTAAAGGCCAAGTTTAGTTGACTCCTTCTAAGAAAACATTGTTTTATTTGGGGTAACTTTTATAACAGATGCTTGAATACTTTTTTTTTTACCAAAGAAGGGTACTGAGTACATATCTAATTATAATTTTCTAAGTAAAAAAAATAATCAATATAACTATAATGGAAAAGAAAACCATGTACTGTGAGCCTACTGTTTTCCAGGCGGTGTGTCTCTGCCGCTTAGACTCTATGTTCATTTTTGTTTTGCTAAGTCACAGAAATAAACAGAAAACTATAAAAGACTTCTTCAGTTGACTAGAGCCATAATGAATAGGGCAGAATTGTTGAATTCATCTTAGACCCAATTTGGGATGAGACGAACTGAGTAACTGATATTTGGGATGGAGGTGTGCTGTGGAGGATGTGTATGGTGCAATGGCATATACAAAAGGTTGCTCTAATGAAAAAAGATGCATGTTAAAATGTATCTCTTTTGTTGCTATTACAGACAAAATAGACTTTCTAACGAATAAGTCTGCAGTGGATGAATTATTTGAATTGACCTATAATCTCTAACTCTGAAAAGAAGCACTTTGGAGAGATTTTTTGTTTTTTGTTTTAAATACATTTGTATTCCACTTTCCTACCAACTCTACTTCCTATTCAAAAGCTCCTTCACTCTATACAACAAATTCCCATTAGAAGATGAAATTCATTAGAAGCACTGGTTTAGTATGCATTGACTTTTTATTGGGCATTTACTATTGGCATACCCAATACATAATGTATAGGACTATATTAGAGAATACATTTTGTGCTGGTAAAATGATATCGTTTTGCAAAAGCAGTAGAATGTTTTGGATTCATATAAGAACTCCTGTGACTGAAAGGTTAAAATGGTTTTCCTCATTTTGCAAAAAGACAGGTTTCTTTCTTAAATGGGTACATTTTTTGACATGTATGTCAGTCATTACTTTGTGTGGGTTTTTTTACTGTAGTTCTATTACAATTGTCCCAAATTTCCCCCTGTTGCTCTCCCCTGCCCTGCCCACCAGCTCCTACAATCCATCCCCACCTTGCTATCCATGTCCATGAGTCATTTATACATGTTCTTTAACTAAGCCCTTCCCCTTCTTTCTCTTCTTTTCCTTCACTCCTCCCCCCTCTGGTCATTGTTAGTCTGTTCTTTATTTCCATACCTCTGGTTCTATTTTGCTCATTTGTTTGTTTGTTCATTGGGTTCCTGTTATAGGTGAGATCATATGGTATTTGTCTGTTGTCACCTGGCTCATTTCACTGAGCATAATGCTCTCAGTTCCATCCATGCTGTCCCAAAGGGTTTAAGCTTCTTTCTCTCTGCTGCATAGAATTCCACTGTGTAAATGTACCACAGTTTTTTGATCTACTCATTCACCGATGGGCACTTAGGCTGTTTCCAGCACTTGGCTATTATAAATAGCACTGCTATGAACTTTGGGTTGCCTAGGTTCTTTTGAACTGGTGTTTCAGAATTCTTAGCATATAGTCCCAGCAGTGGAATTGCTGGGTCAAAAGGAAGTTCCATTTTTAGTTTTCTGAGAAAATTCCATAGTGTTTTTCACAGTGGCTGCACCAGTCTGCATTCCCACCAGCAGTGCAGTAGGCTTCCCTTTTCTCCATGACCTCACCAGCACTTGTTTTTTGATTTGTGTATGATGGCTATTCTGACCAATGTGAAGTAGTATTTCATTGTGCTTTTAATTTGCATCTCTATAATGGCTAGTGATTCTGAGCATCCTTTCATATGTCTATGGGCCCCCTGTACGTCTTAGAGAAGTGTCTGTTCAGGTCCTTTGCTCATTTTTTAATTGGATTATTTGTCTTCCTGGTGTTGAGCTGTATGAGTTGTTTCATATTTTGGAGATCAAACCCTTGTCCAATGTATTATTGACAAATATGTTTCCCCATATTTTTATAATGTTTTCTTTAGCCAAGCAGAAACATTTTAGTTTGATGTAGTCTCATATGTTTATTCTTTCCTTTATTTCCCTTGCCCTGGGAGATATATTGGTACGTGGGATATCTGAAATTTTACTGCCTATGTTCTTCTCTACAATTTTTGTGGTGTCCTGGCTTATATTTAAGTCTTTTATCCATCTTGAGTTTATTTTGGTGTATGGTGTAAGTTGGTAGTCATTTCATTTTTTTTTTTTTTTGCATATAGATGTCTAGATCTCCCAACATCATGTATTGAAGAGGCTATTTTTACTCCATTTTATACTTCTGCACCCTTTGCCAAATATTAATTGACCATAGAGACATAGGTTTATTTCTGGGCTCTCTAGTCTGTTCCATTGATCTATCTGTCTGTTCTTATGCCAGTACCAGACTGCTTTGATTACAATGGCCTCTACTATAGTTTGATATCAGGTATTGTGATTCCTCCTACTTTGTTCTTCTGTATGTCAGTCATTTCTGATGGTTGTAGAGATTTTGTTTTAAATTCTAATCTAAGAAAAAAATGAAAATTGGAGACACTTATTCAAATAAATTTAAAATCCAAACAAGAAAAATATATTCCAAGAATAAAATTTTCTTATAGTTAGTTAATAAAAAAAGAATTGGGTGGGGATCTAGGGGATTGCATGTGATTATTTAGAGCACATTTTAGAAAGAAATTGAGATGATCATTCATGGAGCAAGATACTGCATTTCTAAATGTTGCCCAATTCCAAGCTACATTTTCATGAAAAGAACATGTTTTTCCCATCATTTTTCTAATCACCCATTGGGTTGTGGAATAATTTGTTATTATTCACTCATGAAGCATATTTAGGATGTAGAGAAGCTAAAAGAACTGCAATTTCACACACAGATGATATGCCTTTTTTTTTCTTCTTCTCTTCAAGGAGGTTTAATTGCTGGTTAAACACAAACCAAGTACCGATGATAGTAGTTCCTGAGGAACTTGAAGGAGATCAGCATCTCCAGCTGTATGTCCAAGTGGTCCCTCTCATGTTTGGGTCGGGATGGGGAGTTCTTTCACACTTGTCAGAAAAACCTACAACATCAGAGAGTTTCTTCCCTGAATGGTTTTTATGTAGTTCCTGCTGCATGGAACACTGCCATGCCTCTACGGTCTTGAACATGGTCTTGAATGGGATTTGAGGTGTCCACTGCGCAGAAGAGGCTGACAGCGAGCTACACACCTTTACAGTCCTGATAAGGTGACAGGTATTGTTTAGAGTCTTGCTACTCAGTGGGTGGTAGGCAGAACAGTAGCAGCAGCAACAGCATCTGATTGCTTGTTAGACATGAAGAATCTAGGAGCCACCCCAGCTCTATTTAACCAAAATTGGTATATAGTAAGATCCCCAGTTGATTTGTTTGTAAATTAAAAATTGACAAAAATATGTTTGGAGCATTTCCTCTGAAGCTCTCTGTATGTTGAAAGATCCTGCTGAATCAAAAACAAACAAAACTGATACCTGGGTTTCTCCCCTACTTTAACTGATGTGGGGTATAGGGTGGGAATGAGGATGTTTACAGAGTTCTCCAGGTGATTTGAGTGCGCAGCCAAGTTTCAGAATCACCATCTCAGAGTTCCATTATTCCTATCACTTGGTAGGAATATCACCTTATTTAGGATTTTCTTTATCATTAGCATCCCCTTCCAAACCGCTGTAAAATAGGACACTATTTCCAATACCACCCAAAGACTGAACTCATAAATTGGCGTCAATCAAATCATTTTTATTGCACATCATCGTGTGAATATTGTCTTGGTCATCAACAGCAGGCAAAGTAATTAGAATGGTACTGGCATGTTTACCTTCTGGAAATTTTATTCTAGTACAGGTGCTGGAATATAAGCCTGATGAGCACAGAAACTTTGTCTTTATTTTTAAGTAGTAGTTCTAGAACTAGAATACTATCTGGTACTTAGCAGAGAATCCATAAAATTATTTGTGCAGTGAATGAATACATGCATGCATGAATGGTAGGGAGTCCTTACACGTATTAGAGTAGTAATGTACTTCAGAAGAAGAAAACTATTTTATCTTGACTTTATAGGGCAAGGTAGCAGAGGTTTGGAGCTGGAACTGAGCCTGGGAGTAGTTCTCTGTGGAGGCTCTGCAGTGGGAACAGGTGTGATCTGCCCCATTGGCTTACCTACCCTAGTGCTCTGGTAGAGAGTAAGACATGCTGGAGACGGCAGCGTGAGGGAGTGGTAGCAGCAATAAAATGTATGGCCTCTGGGGGCAAGATATAATTTTCCATGAGGCCTTCTTTTTCCAGGGTTTATAAACCCTGTTTCAACTACCAATATGACAGAGGTTTAGTAAGGAGGAAGATTATAAAATATGGAAGGAGGAGAATATAGAAATGAATATTCTCAGTATGAAAATTTGAAGTAAAAAGAAATTACTAACATTTTTAATATTAAGAATGCAAGATATGCTGATGAGAATCTCACTACTTATCCTCCAATGTCACATGACTGAAAAGAAAACGGAAAATACTGCCTAGATAGGTGAAGTCAAAAAAAAAAAAAAAAAAAAGACTAGCAACATGCAACAAGGAAAAAAATATATGTGTTTACAACCTGGATCTTCCAATTACTGGTGTTAAAACCTTGGGGTAACTTCATAAATACCTATAAGCTACACTTCCCCCGGATGTACACAAGGAAATTACCATGGTTGTTCTATGAGTTAAATACAATTCATGTAAAGTGGGTAGAACTATGCCTTTCACATGGTAGCCAATCATTCAAGTATTAATTTTCTTTTCATTTCCCTTTTGGCTTCCTCACATTATTTGAAGTGTGAGGGAGGACCCAAAAAACTGGAATTGATTGATAAAAAATTGTTTATTTATTCTTATGTGTTTAAGCTTCAGCCACCTTCAAAGCCCTCTCCATTTGATGCAATACATCTTATTGAGACATTTTTTCCCACTGCTCAAAACAGTTTTGGAACTCATCAATTTTGATGTCTTTTAATGCTTCTTCCATTTTTTGTTTCACCTCCCCCACATTGGCAAAACATTTCCCTTTGAGGGCCTTTTTTAATCCAGGGAAACAAACAAACGAACAGAAAAGTTGCTCAGGGGAGATCAGGTGAATAGGGAGGGTGGGGCACAGGGGTCATGCTGTTTTTAATCAAACTGCTGAATAGTCAGCGTGGTGTGGCAGGTGTGCTCATAAATCACCCATCATGAAATGGGCAAAGAAGTTGAAAGGGTCTTCAAAAGCAATTCACTGAAGCTGATCACAGCCTCTTTTAACACCACCAGCTGGTGCACTCATATAGATGGGTTCCTAGAACATTCAGCTATTAGGGGAAGCCTGTACTACAAGGGACCTACTATCCAGAAGATAATTCTGGTTATTTGGGGGTCCCCCTTGTATGATACATCAAGGCATAGGAATTTCTCTGGCCAATTTTTGTATCATCAGGGCCTCTCACTAAACATTTGTTGAATGAACAGATAAAGGTGGTAGGCATTATTTTGGGTTTCAACTCCTTTGAATGGGGGCAGGAGGAAAAAAAAAACCATGCACATGTATTAAAATTTAGTCATAAATTAACTTAATAAAAATTCTCGGTAAGCATCTAGTATGTAGCAGGTACAGAGATACTTTAAAAATGTGCAATTGGAAATATTCTCTGCAGCTCAGAGTTTAGTTAAGGACACTGAAAATAAAAGTGCAATTTAATGGATAAATGTCTTAATTGGGGATAAATGAAGCCAAGATAATCAATTCAAGCATTTGGTTTACGTTATTTTGTATGCAGCTGGTACCAATTTCAAAATTATTAATAATCTCAAGGCTGAGTACATTTCAGCGTATCCACACAGAGTGTCACAGCAGAACAAGCAGGAAAGGCAAGCTGAAAGATTAGGGAGTTGGGGCTGTAGAGGCATCATCTGTTCGTTAGAATACAGACTTCTTCTTTCTTCCCCCTGCCTTCTGCTTCCTAGCACATCCAAATGGTCCTCTCATTCATTTTCCTGTCCTTTCCAACTGCGATATAATGCCAATAATACATGCCATCTTCGCTGTGCACCTTTCTTTCTAATTGCACTGCTAGCCTATTGTTTTTGTAAAAATGTAGGCTTTGTCCATGCTCTCTCCCACCTGTCACACTGCTTGAGGTAGGCACACTCATATATTTTAAGATTAGAAATTATGTCACAAAGTAGCAAATGTACTGAGACAACCATGTCTGCCACCCTTTACTAACCAAACCGTGAACGGATGCAGAAGACAATAGACAGATCCTGTTTTGTGAAAATATACAACAAAGAAATTCTCTTCCAATAGAATTGTATTATACTGACAATTACAAAGATACATACTTTCAGGTAGTCTAAGCTATTAAAAAATTGAAACAAGTCATTGCTGATGCAATTAAAAACTGGAAATTTTTTTCTGGAGGGTTAATTGAGGATATGTATATATTTTAAAATATACATTATTCTTTCCCTTTGCACTTTTACTTGTAGAAATATAACCAAAGAAAATGGCATCAAACTTGTGGTGCAAGCATATTTGCCACAGAGTTTAATAGCAATGGTAAAAAATAAAAAAACATACTACATTTACATTAATATATAATGGGTTGAATAAATTATGACATAAATATAGTAAAGACTATGTAATATGTCTATCATCACAATTCCCATAGCAATTTTTTGTCTGCCAGTATTATCCCTATAATTACTAGAGTTACCTTGTTTTTCTCTACATTAATTTATTACATTTTTGACAAGGCTTCCCATTCACTTAGAGCAGGGTTTCTTAACCTGATATGTATATAAGTGAAATATGCATAGAAAGTAAAAAATAAAGTGGGATGGGTAGTAGGGACATATTATTAAGACATTTACTTTCACCCACAGAAGATTAGTCATAAAATGAACATACTATCTGTAATCCCGGAATATGGGGATGATTTAGTTTAGCACTGCTGGTGGCTATTTTGGCTTCTCTGGGGCAAGAGCCTGTCTGAGGATCAGGAAAAAAAGAGGGAATGGGAGAGGAGGAGAAAAAAAGAAAGAAAAAGAAGGAAGGAGGAAGGGAGGAGGGAAGGGGGAGAGAGGGAAGAAGGGGGAGAGAGAGAGAAAGGAAAGAAGGAAAGAAAGAGAGAGAGAGAGAGAGAGAGAGAAAGAAAGAAAGAAAGAAAGAAAGAAAGAAAGAAAGAAAGAAAGAAAGAAAGAGAAAGAAAGAAGGAAGGAAGGAAGGAAAGAAGGAAGGAGGGAGGGAGGAAGAGAAAAACAACACTGAGTCCTGGTGGCATTTTTTAAATCCTCCCCTCCATCTGTGGTTCAAACCAGACACTGGAGATTTTCCATTGTGTGAATAAATCCACTCTGCTATTTTTATTCCTTTAAATTGTTTTGAATTGTCACCCTGGTAATTATTTCTTTAAAAGTCTTGACTGATGCTTCGCTGGAACAACTGGTTGTATTTCTCTAAACACACCAAGGCATCTATGTGTTTGCATCATGCGCATGCTGTTCTCCCCACTTAGATGCCCTTTCCCCCCTTACCCACCTGAAAAGCATCTACAGTCCAGTAAGTATTAGCTCAGTTGCCTTTTCTTTTGGAAAGCTCGCTCTCAAGAGTTCATTTTCTCCTACTTGCCGGGCATTTTGCATATATCTATCACACAGCAATGAACTGAAAATTCTTGTGAAATATAACTATTCTTCTGAATAATTTTATCACCAAAATATAAGCTCCTTAATAGAAAGAGTATTGTGAATAAAAGGGGGGAAATTCGGAATTTTTTCCGAAATAAGATGAGAGATAGATTAGAGGTTAATTATTCAATATGTGGCTTTTTATATCAATGAGGCCAGTTCCTAACAATGGGGGAGCTTTTACCTTTTCAGTGTTCTTCTTTATACTTCTGCTCAATTCAGTTTACATTCCATAGGAGGAATAGTCTCTCTCTAATATGTTGAATGTCCATACTTTGGCTCAGAAATTCATGAGGTAAAACTTTTCTCATTAGCTTCCCTTTTCCCAAGAAATTTCTGTGTCATTTTAAATTATTAATAACTTCAGATGCCATGGCCTCTGCCATCAATGTAGGCCATGGAAATATATGACCTTAAGTAAAAAAAAAAAATGTAAATACTCATGAAATAATATGAGAATATAATTTCTCCCTTTTATTTAACTGTAGCAAAACATAGAACTCTGAGTCAAAAGCCTTTGATTCAAAATCAGTGTTTGCAACCTATAGCTATAAAACAGGGATATTACTATGAGATTTAAATAATACTAAAAGAAAAGAAGGTAGGTGAAAATGATTTGTATTTTCTAAAAGACCAGACTGATGTAGCAGCAAAGAGATCACAGTGGCCTCACCAACAGAAATCTCAGTGGAGCGGTGGGTGTAAGGCAAAATTAGAGTAGGGTTTGGAGTTAGTAGAAATTGGATGATGGTAGGCAATTCCCTTAAAGAAATTGGGCTTTGAGAAAGAAAAAAGATACAGGGCAAAGTTGAAGAAGTTTTCTTTCCTCCTGCTTCCTGTGAAAAATATTGCATGCAATGGAATCAATAGTGAAGGAGATTTGAAGGGAGGAAAGAGAAAAGAATCAATAGTTCAAGTCTAAGATAAAGCAGGAGGTCATATTATCAAAAGAATGGATAGAAGTGGTGGCCGTAGTCAGGGTGAAAGATGTTTCATGGTGATAAGGAAGTGGCCAAAGATGAGTGCAATTATAGATGGGTGAAATTGTAGAGCTGGGTGAAGGAATTTAAGCAAATAACAACCCATTCTCCCTGTGAAATAAAAAAAAAAGTAGAAAGAGGAATTCATCTTTGAGAATTAAAGGGAGGTGGGAGAGGTAGAAATTTGTGGACAGTAGGAATGTTTAAAATAATCACTTTCAAAAAAGGGAAAGAAGCTGATTATGGAAAGGATACCTAAGGATGCTTCGACCATGAATTTGCATGATTTTGTGATCTTCTAAATCACTGAACATATGCCCAGATTCAGGCATGGAGAAAGGGGCCATGAGTCCCAACCAAGACTGAAATTTTTGCCAGACAGGAATGTTGAAAAGAGGACAAAGGGGATAAAGACAACAGAAAGATAATGATTAAACTGAATAAAACATTGAAACTTAGGGAAGACAAAAAAATTTTGATGAAGAGAGCGAGCTCCTATGAAGAAATTAGAGGATTCCATAGATTAAAAATATACACATACTAAGGTGTAGACATTGATTTATTGAAATTAAATGAGTAGGATAGAAGGTTATGGTCAGACAAGACTATTTATTTATTATTTTAGAACCGTGGCAGTTCTGGCTGGCTGCATGGTGGGGAGGGAGGTTTAAACGGTGGAGGTGAGCAGGTCATTGGACATAAGGGAATGAAATACTAGAGCACTGTCTGGATCAAGGATGTGGATGATCTAGTAACCCATACGTGTGGTAGGGCTTGAGGAGGCAGGTAAGAATATGAGGAATATACCAATTCTTGAGTAAATGAGTGGAGAGCGTAAGGAACTTTGAGATTGACAGTGACAAAGAAGAGTACAGCGGAATGCAAATGTTTCACTCTTATTTTTTATTACATGAAATGCAATTCTACTAGTAGATTAACTCTTCTCATCGAAAATCAAAACTATTAATACAGCAAAAAGTTTCTCCAAGTGGTCCTCTTGAGGTGCAACCTTTATATTTATATATAGTTTTTAATTTATTGAATTTATTGGGGTGTTAACACTGGTTAATAAAATTATATAGGTTTCAAGCGTACAATTCTATTTTTTCTTTTTTTGTTATTTTTTAGTTACAGTTTTGCCACCTTTTCCCCCGTTGCTCTCCACTGCCCCTCACCCCTGCTCCCACAGTCAATCCCCACCCCACTGTCCACCCCTATGAGTGATCAGAAGGGAGGGGGGAGGAGGATAACAGGGCAAATGTTTCATTCTAAAACACTACTTGTGGCAGAAAAAACATAAAACTTTGAGAAGAGTCCATGCTGTTTCATAACATTTATTTATTTACTCACTGCCCCAAATGAAAACTCAAACAGGTCTTGGTAAATTCTCTGGTGAATCTTAAGTTAATTTTTTAAAATTAAAAAAAAAAACTTCTGTCAAATCTAAATATTAAAACACTGTTTCAAAATCCTTTTTCATTAATCTCAGTCTCAACTCTTCTATACTCTTAAATAGAATGGGAATTTAAAGGAGTCATGTAACTGGTGTTTTATCTAAATTGTTTGAAAATTCCCACCTTTGTTATCATAGTTTGAAAAGTGGTATCAATTTTATCTCATTACATCAATGCCCACTTTAAAATTCTATTATGTGAGTGCCCTGAATCTTTAAGTAGCAGGAGTTTCCACAGGAGATTGGGGGAATGACAATTATTCCCAGCATAATAAAGTGGACACTTGCATCTCTTGACCTTGAGCTACATGAGGCATGGAAAATTAGGGAATTAACTGGGCTTATGGGCATCAATGCCCTCAAGAAAGTGCCATTTTTCTGCTTAATTCAGGAAATCAAAGCAAGAGTCAAAGAAGTATGTGAGGATGTTAGCTAAGTGTAGCAGAATAATAAGACGTTAACCATAGAATAGTTTTTCTGCTAGCCCATAACCACTGACATTCAGAGTGCATGGCTCAGGAATACCATTCGCTGTAGATGGAAGTAGTGGCATTAGAGCCAGATGGAGAAGACATCACACTTTCCTTTCCTAGGTGCTAAAGCCTTGGTTCCAGATATGAGGCAGAAAGTCCCCATGTACTGGCCTAAGAAGCTCTTCCCTAAAATCTCTGAACTAGAAAACTCTAAGAATTTGAAGAAAGACAGAGCTTTGGAAAGAAGACCTAAGATGTTAGAAGTAGCCTGTGTATGTTGTGGGAGGTAGCAAAGGAGTAATGGTGCTATGAATTCACTGCCTCCACCTCCCAGTCTGGAATCCACCAAGTTTGGAGTTCAAGAGCAGGCATATCGTGGACTTCTGTTCCCGAGTCTCGCTGAGGCAGAAACAAAAAGCCTGGTGCTGAAGAGAAGTCAGGCGGAGTCATGTGGCACTTAAAGGCTTGTGACAGCTGTCCTTGGGACCAGAAGGCAAAATGGAAGTGGAACGACACATTTCTAACTTCATTCCACTCACCATTCTATACCCATGCGTAAGACTTCAGATGTTTTGTATTCCAGAGAGTCTAGAGATCCCTATCTCCACAATGACCTTCCAGCAACAGGTGTTCCTGGCAGAACCTATGATTTAATTAGCTTCACCATGGAAGGGCAAGGAGAAAACCTCAGAAGTACATTTAAATCTTGACATGATTGAATTGTAAGCCCATATTAAGTAGAAATGACAAATTTTCCTGAATTTACTTTAAGGTGGCAAGATTAAGTTTTCCATTACAGAGTGGAATGAGGTTTAAAATAACAAGTTGTTATAGAAAAATAAGGTTACATCTTTTGCATAAATGAGTAAACAGTAAAATATGTGCTTACTACAAACAGAAGTTTGGACCAAGCAAGTTCAATACTAGGAGTAACATAAGTGGAAAACTGGCCCAAAAGTCAAGACAATATGGGTTGAAGAGATGACTGAAGAGGAATAAATCTTGCATGCATACCAGGAAAATATGCACTGGTGGATTTAAGGTTAAAAAATAATTCCTGATTATCGCACAAAGAATGGGAGGTAGGAAGTTGGGAGAAGGAGCCACTCAAGACGGTCACTGTTCACTTGTAGGCGAAACAAGCTGCACAGAGGACTGCAGTCTGTGCACATTTTTACTCCATCCCTTTGCAAGGCAGTGGTTGTGGTCCGCTTCAACCCTAAAGCTTAAGGAAAAGGAAAGAGGATCAAAACCATAGGTATTTAATTTTAAAGCTTCCTGCAGGATCCAGGGGTTGATTATAGAGGTGGTAGTATCATATTTCATGAATTCTAAGGTGCAAAATTGCACGTGTTACCATCCCTGAAATAAGAGATGGATTTTACACTTGCAGTCCACATTGTTTTCTCTGCCTTGGAGCTGCACGTTATAATCAGTGACATCCAAGTGTCAGGAGAATACAATATGTATTATCCAAATTTTCATAGGAGAAATGACAGTTTCATACCTGGTGTCCTTGCTACTGAAATGAAAAAGGGAATAAGCCTTGACTCTTGCACTCACACCACCCGTAATCCAGTATAATGGCACAATTGAGCAGAATGCGTTTGCAAAAAGCAATATGTGGTTGGGAATGCGGCTGTAAGTCAGAGTTAACTGACTGACTCATTTACAGGAACTTGACTGCATTAAATTCTTATTTATAGCAAATGCAATAATATGTACCTTAAGCCAAATTTCTCATTATTAGTAGTATATTTCACCCAAAATTTTCTAAACTTTTAGAGACTTTTAAAAAAATTAAGGGAGAGGGGAGGGGATAAAGGGGGAAAAGGGTGAAGGGTTTACAGGAACAATTATGAAGGACATATGGATGGGGGGTGGAAATGGGGGAGGGAGGTGGGGAGGGCTGGAGTGGTGGGGAAGGATGGCAGGGAAAAAGCAGAAAACTGTACTTGAAAAACAATAAAAAAATTATTAAAATGTTAACATAAAATGAGAAAATATTTTATTTGTACATTTTACATTATAAACTCTGATATAAACTAAAATGATGTAATAAAATATGAGGACTTTTTGTATTTTGAATTATCAATCAAATTATGATCTTTTTATTATTTTAAAAATCTAGATTTTGGTTTCAGTTGAGAAGATTTTCAGTTTTTTCTTCTTAACAAAAAAGAAAAGCACTTGGAATTCATAGAAACTTATCAGAGAATGTTAGATGTCTTGATTGAATGGTCTTTTAAAATTTAGGTGACTCTAAGGCAAATTTTTTGCACTCAGAATATTATTTAGAGGTTTTTTCTTCAATTAGAAAGCTAAACTAGTGCTTAATACTTTTACATTAAACCTTTAAAATACTTTTTTCCTTCAATTTTTACATTAATTTTACAAATCTTATAAATCTGGGAATTTTAACAGTTATTTCTAATGGAACTTTGAAAAGTAATTGGTTACAAACTTGGGAGAAAGACAATAAATCTACTATAAGACAGTTTTCTTTTATCCTTTTAAGAAAGTTACCTTACATTTCTAATTTAAGTGCTGTTTTAAAGAATGGATTTTAAATATTAGCAATGCTTTGGTAATATATTTTTTAAAAATCTATTGATATAATTTTTAAAATTTTTCTTGAATATGGTATTGATTAGTATTCTGCACTTACATTCATAAGTGAGATCATACACAATGGAGATTAATTTCTTCTTTCATATTTTCGAAGTGTTTTATTTTTCTGTATTTGTTTCTCTTAAATTTTTCACAATTTCAAAGAAACTGTGAAAATGCTAAATTTCAAATGCTAAAATTATAAAATAAAACATTCCATGTATTTTGTGCTTTGGAACAGTTAGGTAGGATTGAGTGAACGAATCTCATACTTCTGTTTCGGGAACATTCTAAGGCACGTTTGGCCAAAGTCCGCCATCTAGGATTCACAGGTCTCCCAAACACTGGTCTGTCTTAGTAACTCACCAACTAAGTCTCTGTCCTAGAGCAGCTTTGTGAGGTACAACCTTGGCATCAACGCGGTGATGGGTATCAAAGCACAGCACCTAGGAATCCTTATTCAATTGCACTTTCTATAGTAGCAAGAATCATGACCACCGTAACCATGTTTAAAATTTACTATGCATACTTACTTCATCTGTAAAATAGAGTGCAAATAAAAACTTTTTGCTAGATTTGTTCTCAGGATGAAATAGTAGTGCATGACTACAAGAGGAAAAAATGCCTTACACAAAATATATGCTATAAAGTGTCTATTAAAATAAAATAACCCTGGCTGGTGTGGCTCAGCTGGTTGACACTTAGTCTTGTTAACAAAAGGTTGTAGTTCAATTGCCCTAAGTTGTGGGTTCAATCCTGGAACCCCAGTTTGGGCACCTACACACCCCATATGATATGGGGGCCTACAGAAGGCAACCAATCAATTAGTATGATCCTTCTTTTTTCTCCCTGTGATGATTTCCTCTCTCCCTTTCTCTCTCTAAAAGCAATGAAAACAAAACGTCCTCAGGTGAGGATAAAACAACAAAATAAAATTCAATAAAAATATGCAAACCATTTGTAGGACTGACTGTTTCTTAGTTGATTTATAAGCACAATGTCCTCTTCACTCACATGGATGGCAGAACTCACAGTGTATCCTGCTTGTAAATTTAAATCCATTTCAATGGAAGGCAGTGTCTCTGACTCTCCAGAGATGTGGTTGCCATGTGCATCTTAACAGCAGCATGTTTTTGCAGGGATGTGCTTTGTGTTTCCTTGTATTTTGGAGGAAATCGATGCTTGTTCAGTATTACAGCAACATAGAACGTAGCCTGCGTTCCGTGAAAGATTGATGCGATTCTGTAACATAATTTTTCTCAGTAGGTCTTCAGTCTGGACTGAAAGAGAATGTTATATAGAAAGTACACATACACACACACACTCTGCATACAGAGGAAGATGTATCAGCCGTGGCAGGTGACTAGTTGGGAGATCTAGCTTCCACTTGAGCCAGGATAGAGATAGGACTGACATACTTATGGAGAATCTGATGCCTGTGTGACAGAAATGGGCCCAAACGGCGAGTGTCTTGACATATGTTGAGTTTGTTCTTAATTCCACAAGAGTCTGTCCCTCTCTTTGCCGTTGATTTTAGAGCAATCAGATTGTGCACTCCTCCACCTGTCCCTTAAACAGCAGATAGTGTGCACTATCTACCATCTTTTCATGAGCATTAATATTTTTTACAAAAGATCATTTGACTGTGTCTATAATAATTGTATAACTGCCTTAGATTAAGTGACATGAGATCTAGAATAAAATATTGTTCCTTCTTGCCTTTTCAATTCATCAAAAATAAATCATTTTTCTAATTTTACATGAAACAACTAGTGCCTTTTATTAAACTATTATTATCAAGATGCTTCAAATTCACATTATAAATCTAGCTTTTAATTATGCTAATGTCAGTCACCCTCACTTCTCAAGGTAATTGTTCACTTACTTTAGCTTTTAATAAAAGGACTTGCTACTGGACTTAGGAAGAAAGGTAGGAATTTGAAGTTTTAAACAACAAATTCAACCTCATGCAAGTGTGTACCTGGCATTTTTAACACAGAAATTTGAGCAGATTTTCCTAAACAATTTTGCAAGTAGGCAGTAACTTCTATTCAAAGCAAGAACTTACTCAGTTATATTGAGAAGACCCTCCAGTGTGTTATGAAACCATGGTAAAATAATTGGGCTTTTTCTAACATTTTGATGATTACAATATTTATTTTCTGAAGCATTTTTACCTGTTAATATTTGGGTTTATTTGTAATGTATAAAGAGCAACCATATTTGAAATATTAAGTCCCAGTACTTACATCTTATGGTATTCTAGCAGGTACTTATATCATGGAGCTGCACTCAGCTCATATTCTGTCAATAACCTAGATTATTTATAATAGTCTGCCTTTTATTGCTTTAAATACTTTTTAATATTATATTCTTTTCAGGGCTTCATTTTTGTAATGATTTCTAAAATTCACCTTATAGTTTTATTTCTTCCCACTTGGTACTATGACTTAGTGGAGTTGAGGCTTATTATTTCACCCTTTAAATTGCTTTTTAAAAATTTCAAGTTAATCTCAGAACAAATGCATACTTTTTTTCTAGATTTATCAAATTATAATTGACTTAAAACATCGTGTAAGTTTAAGGTGTACAAAGTGGTGATTTGAAATGTATATGTATTGTAGAATGATGCCGGAATAAGGTAATAAATCTGTCACCTAACATAATTACTTTGTGTATGTGTGTGTGTGTGGTTAGAACATTTGAGATCTACTCACTTAGCAACATTGGAATATATAATATAGTATTGCTAATTATAGTCACCATACTGTATATTAAATACCCAGAACTTACTTATCGAGTAACGTATCCTATACAGTTTGGTCAACATCTCCCTGCTTTACCTGTTCCCCAGCCCTTGTCAACCTCCATTCTACACTCTATTTCTATAAACTGGGCTGTTTAAAATTCCACATATAAGTGATATCATACAGTATCTGACTTTCTATGTCAGACATATTTTACCTACCACCCTAGCACTATGCCCTCCAGTTCCATACATGTTGAAGCAAAAGTAGGACTTCCATTCTTTTTACAACTACATTATATGCATTTAACTGTTGATAGACACTTAGGTTGTTTTCATTATTGTGAATAATGCTGCAACAAATAATGGTGATGTGAATTGCCTTTTCAAGATAGTGATTTCACTTCCTTCAGATATAAACCCAGAAGTGGGATTGCTGGATCATATGGTAGTTCTATTTTTAATTTTCTGAGGAACTCCCATACTGTTTTCTACAGTGGCTGCACCCATTTACATTCCTACAAATATTGCAAAAGATTGCTTTTGACCACATCCTCACTGACATTTATTCTCTTGTCCTTTTGATAATAGCCATCCCCATGCATGTGAGGTGATAGATGTCTCATTGTGGATTTTCATTTTGTTCATGGCTTCCTTTGATGTGCAGGAGCACGGAGAAGACAATGAGTTTACATTTTAATATGTTTGAAGTGCATATTAGGATATGACAAAACTTGAGTCAGTAATACAATAAAAAAGATTGGTTGAGAAATACATATATGGAGGTAGTCAGCATA
This sequence comes from Anoura caudifer, assembly GCA_004027475.1. Lineage (NCBI taxonomy): Eukaryota > Metazoa > Chordata > Mammalia > Chiroptera > Phyllostomidae > Anoura > Anoura caudifer. Next base: position 3,377 of record PVKU01008865.1, on the reverse strand, counting down.
CAGCTAGCTGGTAGTTGAAATAGGTGGTAGCTTGATGCAGTCCCACTTGTTTATTTTTGCTTTTGTTTGCTGAACTTTTGGTATAATAGCCAAAATATCATTGCCAAAACTAACATCAAGAACAATTTTCCCTATGTTTTTTCTAGGAATTTTATGATTTCAGGTCTTGCATTTATAAATTTAATCCACTTCAGACAATTTTTGTGAGTAGCAATAAATAACAGTTCAGTTTCCTTCTTTTGTATGTGAATATCCAATTAGCCCAACACCATTTATTGAAGAGACTACCCCTACCTCTACTGAGTATTCTTGGCTCCCTTGTCAAGTATAAGTTGGCTGAATATGTGAGGATTCACTTCTCAGCTCTCAGTTCTATTCTATTGGCCCATGTGTCTCTTTAAATTCCAGTACCATACTGTTTTGAATACTATTCTTTGTAATATAATAGTATCTTTAATTTTAATTGCATTTTCTTGCATTTATTTCATCAATGTCTTATCTTTTATAGTTTACACGTATCTAATCTCCTTGGTTAAATTTATTCTTAAGAGTTTTATTGAATTTAATGTTATTATCTTTATGGCATTATATTCTTTCTTTTTCAGATTGTTAGTGTATAGAAATATGTTTTTTTAATTTAAATTATTTTATTGTTGTTCAATTACAGTTGTCTGCATTTCCTCCCCACCCCCTCCAAGCCCACCTCCCTCCCTTGCTTCTACCTTCACCCTTGGTTTTGTCCATGTGTCCTATATAGTAGTTCCTGCAAACCATTCTCTCCACTGCCCCCCCTCCCCTCTGGCTATTGTTAGATTGTTCTTAATTTCAATGACTCTGATTCTATTTTGTTTGCTTATTTCTTTTGTTGATTATGTTCCAGGTAAAGGTGAGATCATATGATATTTTCACCTCACCATCTGGCTCATTTCACTTAGCATAATGCTCTCAGTTCCATCCATGCTGTCCCAAAGGGTTTAAGCTTCTTTCTCTCTGCTGCATAGAATTCCATTGTGTAAATGTACCACAGTTTTCTGATCCACTCATTTGCTGATGGGCACTTAGGTAGCTTCCAGCACTTGGCTATTGTAAATTGTGCTGCTATGAACACTGGGATGCATAGGTGCTTTTGGATTGGTGTTTCAGGGCTCTTAGGGTATAATCCCAGCAACAGAATTGCTGGGTCAAAAGGGAGTTCCATTTTTAGTTTTCTGAGGAAATTCCATACTATTGTCCACAGTGTCTGCACCTCTCTGCATTCCCACCAACAGCACACTAGGGACCCCTTTTCTCCACATCCTCTCCAACACTTGTTTGTTGATTTGTTTATGTTGGCTATTCTGACCCATGTGAGGTGGTATCTCATTGAGGTTTTAATTTGCATCCCTCTGATGGCTAGTGAGGCTGAGCATTTTTTCATGTGTCTCTGGGCCTTCTGTATGTCCTCCTTGGTGAAGTGTCTGTTCAAGTCTTTTGCCCATTTTTAATTTTTTTTTTTTTTTTTTTTTTTTTTTTTTTTTTTTTTTTTTTTTTTTTTTTTGTCTTTCTGGAGTGGAGTCCTGTGAGTTCTTTATATATTTTGGAGATCAAGCCTTTGTCTGAGGTGTCACTGGCTAATATGTTTTCCCATACAGTTGGCTCTCTTTTCATTTTAATGCTATTTTCTTTAGCTATGCAGAAGCTTTTTAATTTGATGAAGTCCCATTTGTTTATTCTTTCCTTTATGTTCCTTGCTTTAGGGGACATATCTGTGAAGATGTTGCTACATGGAATGTCTGAGATTTTCCTGCCAATGTTTTCTTCTAGGACTTTTATGGTGTTACAACTTGTATTTAAGTCTTTTATACACCTTGAATTTATTTTTGTGTATGGTGTAAGTTGGTGTTCAAGTTTCATTTTTTGGCATGTAGCTGTCCAGTTCTCCCAACACCACTTGTTGAAGAGGCTACTTTTACTCCATTTTATGTTGCTGCCTCCTTTGTCAAATATTAATTGACCGTAGAGAAATGGGTTTACTTCTGGTCTCTCTATTCTATTCCACTGGTCCATGTGTCTGTTTTTGTGCCAGTACCAGGCTGTTTTGATTACAGTGGCCTTGTAACACAGTTTGGTATCAGGCATTGTAATCACTCCTACTTGGCTCTTCTTTCTCAAAATTGCTGCAGCTATTCGAGGTCATTTATGGCTCCAAATAAATTTTTGAAGTGTTTGTTCTATGTCCGTGAAATATGCCATTGGTAATTTAATAGGTATTGCATTGAATCTGTAAATTGCTTTGGGTAGTATGGGCATTTTGATGATGTTAATTCTTCTGATCCATGAACACGGTATATGTTTCCATTTGTTTGTGTCTTCCTTGATTTCTTTCTTCAATGTTGTGTAGTTTTCTGAGTACAGATCCCTTACGTCTTTGGTTAGGCTTATTCCTAGGTATTTTATTTTTCTTTTTGCTGTATCAAATGGGATTTTTTTCTTGATTTCTGCTTCTGCTGTTTCATTGTTTGTATACAAAAATGCCTTTGATTTTTGGATATTGACTTTGTATCCTGCTGTTTGGCCAAATTCATTTACTAGGTTGAGCAGCTTTGGGGCCGAGTCTATAGGATTTTCTATGTACACTATCATGTCATCTGCAAATAATGATAGTTTTTTTTTTCTCCTTTCCAATTTGGATGCCTTTTATTTCCTTTTCTTGTCTAATCGCTGTGGCCAATACTTCCAATACTATGTTGAATAGAAGTGGTGAAAGTGGACAACCTTGTCTTGTTCCTGATCTTAGTGGAAAAGATTTTAGTTTTTGCTCATTGAGTATGATGTTGGCTGTAGGTCTCTCATATATGGCCTTGATTATATTGAGGAATGCTCCCTCAATTCTCACTTTGCTGAGTGTTTTTATCATAAATGGGTGCTGTACCTTATCAAGTGCTTTTTCTGCATCTATTGATATATCATGTGATTTTTGTCTTTGCTTTTGTTTATGTGATGTATTACATTTACTGATTTGCGTATGTTGAACCATCCTTGCATCCCTGGGATGAATCCCACTTGGTCATGATGTATGATCTTTTTAATGTATTGTTGGATGCAGTTTGGCAGTATTTTGTTGAGGATTTTAGGGTCTATGTTCATCAGCGATATGGGCCTGAAGTTTTCTTTCCTTGTTTTGTCTTTATCTGGTTTTGGGATTAGAATGATGCTGGCTTCATAAAAAGAGTTTGGTAGTCTTCCATCATTTTGGATTTTTTCAAAAAGTTTGTGAAGGATAGGGGTTAGCTCTTCCTTAAATGCTTTGTAAAATTCTCCTGTGAAACCATCTGGTCCTGGGCTTTTGTGTGTCAGGAGTTTTTTGATTACTGCTTCTATTTCATCTGCTGTTATTG
>PVKU01008864.1:57027-68811 GCA_004027475.1 Anoura caudifer | reverse complement strand
TAGGTCCATTTTTAGTTTTCTTAGAAAATTCCATACTGCTTTCCATAGTGGCTGTACCAGTCTGCAGTCCCACCAACAGTGTACTAGGGTCCCCTTTTCTCCACAACCTCTCCAACACTTGTTGTTTGTTGTTTTGTTTATGATGGCCATTCTGACTGGTGTGAGGTGGTATCTCATTGTGGTTTTAATTTGCATCTCTAAGAGAGTTGACTTTCTAATTCATCATGTGCAGGCAAAGAAGAGCCAGCTTTGCTCTTATTTCTTCTGGAGCTTTTCTAAGGCAAAAATTGCCTTTGGGAATCTGAAGGTAAAAAGGGAAGAAAACCAAACCCCCAAACTCTGCTTCCAACTGTGCACAGGTGAGGCCCTGGATGATGGGCGATCCCCCTGCTGGGTGTACTCCCTTCAATTAATCTCTTGAGGGTGGACTGGGTATGGTCACTGGAATCATAAGGGACACACTCAGGAGAGAATATCAGTCCTTCTTTCCTATCACTGGACTCTATGAGTAGATGGGTTTCCAAGAACAGATGACAAGGATCACAGGTTTTTGAGGGTCTGGCACCAAAAAGGGTCAGAACAAACCAGGCTTCTATAGACAATATAATTTTATGGATAATTAGATCAAAAGCTTCAGGTTATTCAGTAGTTTACTACTGACCTAAAATTCCAGAGTAACTCCTTTAATTGTCTGCTATGCAAGCAAAAATTGGTTTTTATTTTTCCTTAACATTGCAAATCTCTTTTTCTATGTTCAACTATAGACAGGTAAGTGTCTAGCATCTTTTGGCAGCATGATGCCTCATCAATCGATCTTTCTCAAGGAATTAACTTAACCAATAACTATAATTTAGATCTTATTACAATGTAAAAACATCAGGAAGAATTTGTTTCAATTAAAGTATGAGGATCTAACTCCTCATATCAACTCTGTCTTATCAATCGCTTTAAATGTCTGCATTTTCTTGGTTCTAGTCAGGGAAACCTGCACAACCCAAAATTCTTTCTTGAAACACCATATTCTCCTCCTGGAACATCTTTTCCTTTCTGTTATGCCCAGAACATATGACAAAAAAGTCTTCATGTTTGTTAATGAATGAAGAAAGGCCCTCCTCCTCATTGTTCTATCTTCTCCCCCATTTCTTAAACAAATTCTTACTTAGTGCTTATGTTCTAGAAACTGTTCTAAGTGCTTTATACATATAAAGTCATTTAATATTCAAAACATTTTATGTTTATTTTCCATACATTATAGTTAAAGAAATCAAAGCATAGATAGCTAAGTATCTTTCCCAAGGTCACACAGCCAGTAAATAGTAGAGCTGGATTTGAACCCAGGCCTGCTGCCTCTAGAACCTGTGTTCTTACGGTATTGTCTCACCAAAAAGCTTTCTCAAGATACAGTTTTTCCAACAGGACTTATTAGGTTGTCTTCCTTATTTTTGACCTTTAGGAAAAAATGGGTTTCCTGTGAGACTTTGAAGAAGGAATTTAATGTCCTTATTGAGGAAATCAGATTGTGGAAAAACTGAGGCTGGTGATAAAACTTTTCATTTCAACATTTATAAATCCAGTGCAGTCACTTTGTGCCAGGCACTGTGCTGATTACAGCAAACTCAAAAATGGTCATGACAGTCCCTGCTTTGATATCTGGTGGGAGGAGACAGTTTACATAAGTCCAAGAAGAAATACTCTTCCAAGTGGAAGAAAATGAAATGTTCCTTTCCTGAGTCCCTAAGAACCAGGATGCATTACTCAGGTCAAGGGCAGCAATAGATAGAATTGAGCTATTCCAATCAAAAGGAGCTGCATTTACAATTATTCAGGTTTGAAAAAAAAGAGTAAGGTTTCTCCCAGGAAATGTAAGTGGTTTTGAATAAGTGGAGCTGGAGATATAATAAGTGGTTAGAACCTGCAGGCCACTTGAATTGTGCTGATGAATAGATAAAAAAGAGAGGCAGTTTTTTTTGTTTTTTGCTTTTTTTTTTCTAGAACTGGTTTATGTACCACCACCTCTCTTGGCCCCAGGATTCACATGGCTTCATCTGCATGGGCTTTGACCACATGATCTGGCTGCTATAACCTTGCTTCTCCCACATCAGATTGGTCTTCTTAGGCAGATGTTCAAGAGCCAGTTTATAAATATCTATTGTTGGAACACGGCTTCTCCCCCAGGAGACAGACAAGGATCCTAGGAAGCTAGAATGCTGAGGACTTCTCCATATGCACTGAGGTCATTTTTAAAAAATATATTTTATTGATTATGATATTACACTTGTCCCATTTCCCCTCCTTCATTCCCCCCCACCATGCACACCCCCTCCCACCCACATTCCCCCCTTTAGTTCATGTCCATGTGTCATAAATTCTTTAGCTTCTACATTTCCCATACTATTCTTGCCCTCCCCTATTTTCTCTCCACTGTCCATGCTTCTTATTCTCTGTACCTTTTCCCCCCTCTCCTCCTCCTACTCCTCTGTTCCTAACCCTCCATGTGCTCTCCATTTCTGTGGTTCTGTTCCTGTTCTAGCTATTTGCTTAGTTTGCTTTTGTTTTAGATGTGTTTGTTAATATCTGTGAGTTTGCTGTCTTTTTACTATCATATTTTTTATCTCCTTTTTCTTAGATAAGTCCCTTTAACATTTCATATAATAAGGGCTTGGTGATGATGAACTCCTTTAACTTGACCTTATCTGAGAAGCACTTTATTTTCCCTTCCATTCTAAATGACAGCTTTGCTGGATAGAGCAATCTTGAATATAGGTCCTTGCCTTTCATGACTTGGAATACTTCTTTCCAGCCCCTTCTTGCCTGTAAGTTCTCTTTTGAGAAATCAGCTGACAGTCTGATGGGAATTCCTTTGTAGGTGACTGTGTCCTTATCCCTTGCTGCTTCTAGAATTCTCTCCTTCATTTTAATCTTGGCTAATGTAATTATGATGTGCCTTGGTGTGTTCCTACTTGGGTCCAACTTCTTTGGGACTCTCTGAGCTTCCTGGACTTCTTGGAAGTCTATTTCCTTTGCCAGATTGGGGAAGTTCTCCTATTATTATTTGTTCAAATAAGTTTTCCACTTGTTGCTCTTCTTCTTCCCCTTCTAGTACCCCTATAATTCGGATGTTGGGACATTTAAAGATGTCCTGGAGGTTCCTAAGCCTCTCCTCATGTTTTTGAATTCTTGTTTCTTCATTCTTTTCTGTTTGGTTGTTTCTTTCTTCCTCCTGGTGCACTCCATTGATTTGAGTCCTGGTTTTCCTCCCATCACTATTGGTTCTCTGTGCATTTTCCTTCATTTCACTTATTGTAGCCTTCATTTGTTCATCTAATTTGTGAGCAAAATCAACCAATTCTGTGAGCATCCTGATCACCAGTGCTTTGAACTGTGCATCTGATAAGTTGGCTATCTCTTGGTCGCTTAAAAGTATTGGCTCTGGTGGTTTGATTTGTTCTTTCATTTGAGCCATTGTTTTTTTCTTTTTTCTTTTTTCTTTTTGGTCTGGTTGCTCCTGTTATGCATGAGGGGCGGAGCCTTAGGTGTTCACTACTACGGGGCAACCCAGTCACAGAATTGTGACACTGTATGTGGGGGCGGGGTCGGGGAGGGAACAATGGCACTTGCTCCACTCTCTCTTGGATTTTAGTCCCCTCTGTGAGGCTGGGAGTTTCTCCCGGCATGTCCACTTACCCCCACAAGTGTTTTCAATTGGTGCTTTTAGGCTTTATTTCCCAGCACTGGGGCCCTGCATTGTGCAATCTGTCTTGCTGCCTGTTTTCACTTGGTTTATCTGAGCACGAATGTGTGACCAGGGTCAGCAGCTTTATGTGCCTCACTGGGTCTGCTGGTTGCCTCTCTGTGCCCGGTAACCAACGCCTGTGCACCTGGGTGTGCCAACTGCTGCCTGTGCATCCGGGACCAGTAGCTACTGCTTTTTCGTGCCATGATCCCTCTCCGCTGGCTGCCGACTCTGCCCCCACCCCTCTTACCAGTCTGAGTAAATCATTGTTGGGCTTCTGTACAATTCAATTTTCTATCTGTTCTGGCTGTGTTTTTTTCTGGTTCTAAATTTTTGTTGTTCTTAATTTTGGTTGTGAGAGGAGGCATAGTGTGTCCACCTATGCCTCCATCTTGGCTGGAAGTCCCATTTTTCATGCAAAGCCTATAGATCATTCTCCAAGTCTGGCCCTGTGGGCTATCATGCACTAGAGGGCTTCCAAATTAAACTATCATTTCCCCCTACATCTCCAGCTCTGGCTTTTAAACAATCATTTCATGATGAATTGTAGTTTCTCTACTGTCTTGTGCTCTAGCATATCAATGGCTCTTGCAGGCTGCTGGACCTCAGAAGGCTGTAGCTCTTCTTTCTACTTCCAGACCAATATGAAGCTCTGCAGTGCAAGGTATGAGATCTGGCTTCTCAGGAGGTATCTTGTCAATATATCTGGAAGTATAAGGGAGTCAGTATCCTGTGAGGCAAACATGGATGGACCGATAAGAGATAGGAGATGGGAAGAACCCTTTCTCTTTCTTCTCATCAACCTTCTAAAGCATGGTGATTCCACATGGCTTTCTGGAAGATATCCTATGTAACCAAACAACCATTATATTTTCTTGTGAAGATATGGTTGAATCATAACCAATTACTTCCCTGTCCTGACTCACTTCTTAATTTTTTAAAATTAATTAATTTATTTTTAGACAGAGGGGTAGGGAGGGAGAAAGAGAGGGAGAGAAACATCAATGTGTGGTTGCTTCTTAAGCACCCCCTACTGGGGAACTTGCCGACAGCCTAGGCATGTGCCCTGACTGGAAATTGAATCATCGACCCTTTTGTTCACAGGCTGGCACTCAATCTGCTGAGCCACACCAGCTGGGGCTCATGTCTTCGCTTTTTTTTTTTTTCTCCATAATTTTATTTTAATTGTTGTTATACAATTTTCTGTCATGTCTTAGTTTTAAACATCTTTATTAACACATGATGCCATATGTTTCCCTTATTTAAATACTATATAATTCACCCATTTAAAGTGCAAAATTCAGTGGTTTTTAGTATGCTCACAGAACCATGCAATCATAATCCTGAATTTAGAATATTTCATCAACCCAAAGAAAACGTCATAGTCATAGTCCCTCTCTACTTCCTCCCTTCACTTTCCTCATCCTCCAGATCTAGACAACTTATATACTTTGTGTTGCTACAGATTTGCTATTCTGAACATGTAATATAACTAGAGTCTTATAATATGTCATCTTTTGTGACCTCTTTCACTGAGCATAACTCACCATGTGTTTTGCAAGTTCATCCACATTGTGGCACATATCAGCACTTCCTTTCATGTACGGATATTTCATGTTCTATTTGTTCAATGAAAAAGCGATGGACATTTGGATTGTTTTCATTTTTGGATTGTTTTCACTTTTTTTGCTGTTAGGAATAATTCTGCTAAAAATATTCATGTACAGGTTTGTTTGGCTTGCTTTCACTTTTTTTGCTGTTAGGAATGATTCTGCTAAAAATATTCATGTACAGGTTTCCAAGTGATTATGTTTTCATTTCTGATGGGTGTGTATATATCTAGGAGTGGAATTGCTGGTTTGTGTGTAATTCTTTGTTTAATAGTTAGAAAAACAGCCAAACTGTTCCATTTTAGAATTCCACTAACATTTTAAAATCCCACTATATTCTTGCCATTATTTTTAAGTATATTTGATTGATTATGCTATTACAGTTGTCCCAATTTTTCTACCCTTTCTCCCCCTCTACCCTGTACACCCTCTCTTCAACATTCCCCCCTTAGTTTATGTCCATGGGTCATTCATAGAAGTTCTTTGCCTTCTCCATTTCATATACTGTTCTTAACCTCCTCCTGTCTATTTTGTCCCTACCAATTATGCTTCTTATTCCCTGTACCTTTTTTCCCCATTTGCTTCCTAACCTCCCCACTGATAATCCTCCATGTGATTTCGACCTCTGTGATTCTGTTCCTGCTCTAATTGTTTGCTTAGCTTCTTTTTATTTTTTTTAGGTTCAGTTGTTGGAAGTTGTAAATTTGTTGTCATTTTACTGTCCTTAGTTTTGATGTTTTTCTTTTTCTTAGATAAGTCACTTTAACATTTCATATAATAAGGGCATGGTGATGATGAACCCCTTTAACTTGACCTTATCTGGGAAGCACTTTTTCTGCCCTTCCATTCTAAATGATAGCTTTGCTGGATAGAGTAATCTAAGTTGTAAGTCCTTGCTTTTCATGACTTTAAATACTTCTTTCCAACCCCTTCTTGCCTGTAAATTTTCTTTTGAGAAATCAGCTGATAATTTTATGGGAACTCCTTTGTAGGTAAATGTCTCCTTTTCTCTTGCTGCTTTTAAGATTCTCTCCTTATCTTTAATCTTGGGTAATGTAATTATGAAGTGTCTTGGTGTATTTCTCCTTGAATCTAACTTCTGTGGGACTTTCTGAGCTTGCTGGACTTGCATGTCTAGTTCCTTCAACAGATTGGAGAAGTTTTCCTTCATTATTTTTCTTTTCTTTTCATTTTTTTTTTAGACTTGGAAGAATCTTTCTTTTAATTGTTGTTCTTGTACAGTTTTCTGTCTTTTACTCCAACCCAGCCTACCGCCCTAGCCCTCACCACCTCCCTCCCATTTCGACCCCCCCTAATTTTGTCCAAGTGACCTTTATACTTGTTGCTCTAAACCCTTCCCCTTTTCCCCTGATGTTACCTCACCTCTACTCTCTGGTGACTGTCAGCCTGTTCTCAATTTCAGTGTCTTTGGTTGTATTATGCTTGTTTGTTTGTTTTGTTGATTAGGTTTCTGTTAAAGGTGAGATCATATGGTATTTGTCTTTCACCTCCTGGCTTATTTTGCTTAGCATAATGCTCTCCAGTTCCATCCATGCTGTCCTGAAGGGTAGGAGCTTCTTTCTTTCTGCTGCATAGAATTCCATTGTGTAAATGTACCATAGTTTTTTGATCCATTCATTTACTGATGGGCACCTAGGTTATTTCCAACACTTGGCTATTGTAAATTGTGCTGCTATGAACACTGGGGTGCATATGTTCTTTTGGATTGATGTTTCAGGGTACTTAGGATATAATCCTAGCAGTGGAATTGCTGGGTCAAAAGGTAGGTCCATTTTTAGTTTACTTAGAACATTCCATACTGCTTTCCATAGTGGTTGTATCAGTCTGCAGTCCCACCAACAGTGCACTAGGGTCCCCTTTTCTCCACAACCTCTCCAACACTTGTTGTTTGTTGCTTTGTTTATGATGGCCATCCTTACTGGTGTGAAGTGGTATCTCTTTGTGATTTTAATTTGCATCTCTCTGATAGCTAGCGATATTGAGCATCTTTTCATGTCTCTCTGGATCCTCTGTATGTCCTCCTTGGAGAAGTGTCTGTTTAAGTCTTTTACCCATTTTTAATTGGGTTGCTTGTCCTCTTAGAGTGCAGTGGTGTAAGTTCTTTATATATTTTGGAGATCAAACCCTTGTCTGAGGTATCATTGGCAAATACATTTTCCCATACAGCTGGTTCTCTTTTGATGTTAATACTGTTTTCTTTTGCCGTGCAGAAGCTTTTTATTTTGATGAGATCCCATTTGTTTATTCTTTCCTTTAGGTCCCTTGCTTTAGGGGACATATTAGTAAAAATGCTGCATGAAATATCTGAGATTTTCCTGCCTATGTTCTTCTCTAGGACTTTAATGGTGTCATGACTTACATTTAAATCTTTTATCCACCTTGAATTTATTTTTGTGTATGGTGTACGTTGGTGCTCGAGTTTCATTTTTTTGCACATAGCTGTCCCATCCTTCCAACGCCACTTGTTGGAGAGGCTATTTTCACTACATTTTATGTTGCTGCCCCCTTTATCAAATATTAATTGACCATAGAGACTTGGGTTTATTTCTGGACTCTCTGTTCTGTTCCACTGGTCCATGTGCCTGTTTTTGTGCCAGTACTAGCCTGTTTTGATTACAGTGGCCTCGTAATACAGTTTGGTATCAGGTATTGCAATCCCTCCTACTTTTCTCTTCTTTCTCAAAATTGCTGCAGCTATTTGGGTTTGTTCATGGTTCCATATAAATTTTTGGATTGTTTGTTCTATGTCTGTGAAATATGCCATTGGTACTTCAATACGTATTGCACTGAATTTGTAAATTGCTTTGGGTAATATGGACATTTTGATGACTTTAATTCTTCTGACCCATGAACATGGGATATGCTTCCATTTGTTTGTGTCTTCCTTGATTTCTTTCTTCAGTGTTGTGCATTTTTCTGCATACAGGTCTTTTACCTCCTTGGTTAGGTTTATTCCTAGGCATTTCATTTTTCTGTTTGCTATATCAAATGTGATTTTTTTCTTGATTTCTACTTCTACTGTTTCATTGTTGGTATGCAAAAGTGCCTTTGACTTCTGGATATTGATTTTGTATCCAGCTGTTTGACCAAATTCATTTATTAGGTAAAGCCGCTTTTTGGTTGAGTCTATAGGATTTTCTATGTACACTATCATGTCATCTGCAAACAATGATAGTTTTGTTTCCTCCTTTCCTATTTGGATGCCTTTTATTTCCTTGTCTAATTGCTGTGGCTAAAGTTTACAATACCATATTGAATAGAAGTGATGAAAGTGGACAACCTTGTCTTGTTCCTGATCTTAGTGGAAAAAGATTTTAGTTTTTGCCCATTGAGTATGATGTTGGCTGTAAGTCTCTTATATATGGCCATTATTATGTTGAGGAATGCTCCCTCTATTCCCACTTTGCTGAGTGTTTTTATCATAAAAGGGTGCAGTACCTTATCAAATGTTTTTTTCCGAGTCTGTTGATATGATCATGTGATTTTTGTCTTTGCTTTTGTTTATGTGATGTATTACATTTCCTGATTTGTGAATATTGAACCATCCTTGCATCCCTGGGGTGAATTCCAGTTGGTCATGATGTATGATCTTTTTAATGTGTTGTTGGATGCAGTTTGCCAATATTTTGTTGAGAATTTTAGCGTCTATGTTCATCAGTGATATTGACCTGAAGTTTTCTTTCTTTGTTTTGTCTTCATCTGGTTTGGGGATTAGGATGATGCTGGCTTCATAAGAAGAGTTTGGGAGTCTTCCTTCATTTTGGATTTTTTGGAATAGTCTGTGAAGGATAGGGGTTAGCTCTTCCTTAAATGCTTTGTAGAATTCTCCTGTGAAACCATTTGGTCACGGGCTTTTGTGTGTTGGGAGTTTTTTGATTACTGCTTCCATTTCATCTGCTGTTATTGGTCAGTTCAGGCTTTCTGCTTCTTCTTCATTGAGTTTTGGAAGATTGTATTTTTCTAGAAACTTGTCCATTTCACCTAGGTTTTCAAATTTCTTGGCATATGTTTCTTCATAGCAATTTCTTACAATCCTTTGTATTTCTGTGGTGTCTGTTGTAATCTCTCCTCTTTCATTTCTGATTGTTTTTACTTTGGTCCTCTCTCTTTTTTTTATTATGAGCCTGCTTAAAGGCTTGTTGATTTTGTTTATCTTTTCAAAGAATCAGCTCCTGGATTCATTGATCCTTAGAATTGTGCTTTTAGTCTGTATATCATTTAATTCTGCTCTGATCTTGGTTATTTCCTTCCTTATACTTGCTCTGGGCTGTCTTTGTTGTTGTTCCTCAAGTTCTTGTAGGTGTAGGGTTAAGTTGTCTCTTTGAGATGTTTCTGTCTTCTTTAGGTAGGCCTGTATCACAATGAACTTTCCTCTGAGGACTGCCTTTGCTGTGTCCCATAAGTTTTTGGTCGTTGTGAGTTCCTTTTCATTTGTTTCCAGAAACTTTTTGCTTTCTTCCCTAATTTCTTTCTTGACCCACTCATTGTTTAATAGCATGCTATTCAATCACCATGATTTTGAGGACTTTGGGTTTTTCTCCTTGGGGTTGGTTTCTAGTTTCAGTCCCTTGTGGTTGGAGAAAATGCTTTGTATGATTTCAGTTTTCTTGAATTTGTTGAGGCTTGTTTTGTGTCCTATCATGTGGTATATCTTTGAGAATGTTTCACGTGACTTTGAAAAGAATATGTATTTAGCTTCTTTGGGATGAAGGGTTCTATATATATCAGTTAAGTCCATTTCATCTAGAGTATTGTTCAATGCCACAATATCTTTGTTGATATTTTGTTTGGAAGATCTGTCCATTTTTGACAGTGGTGTGTTAAAAACCCCTCTGTAATTGTGTTGCTGTTAATATCTTTCTTGAAGTCCTCTAAGATTTTCTTGATGTATTTAGGTGGTCCCATGTTGGGTGCATATATATTTACAATGTTTATGTCTTCCTGGTGGATCCTTCCCTTGTGTATTATGAAGTGACCTTCTGGGTCTCTCTTTATGGCCCTTTTTTTTTTAACTCTATTTTGTCTGATATGAGTATTGCTATCCTGGCTTTTTTTTCTGTCCATTTGCTTGGAAAATTTGTTTCCAACTCTTCACTTTGAGTCTGTGTAGGTCTTTTGTCCTGAGGTGGGTCTCTTGTAGGCAGCATATGTGTGGGTCATGCTTTCTTATGCGTTCAGGTATTCTATGTCTTTTGATTGTAGCATTTAATCCATTTATGTTTAAGGTTTTTATTGATAGGTACTTATTCATTGCCATTTTTGTACCTGTGTTCCTCTCCCTCTTTTTCTCCTTTCCTTCCTTTCCTTAAAGCAGTCCCTTTAGTATCTCTTGCAGAACTGGTTTGGTGGAGGTGTATTCTTTTAAATTTCTTTTGTCTGGGAAGCTCCTTATTTGGCCTTCTATCTTGATTGAAAGCCTTGCTGGGTAAAGTAGTCTTGGTTGCAGCCCTCTGGTTCTCATTACTTGGAATATTTCTTGCCATTCTCTTTTGGTTGGAGCATTTCCATTGAGAAGTCAGCTGCTAACCTTATCAGGGCTCCTTGTATATTACTTCCTTTTTCTCCCCTTCTGCCTTTAAGATTCTCTCCTTATCTTGGAATTTTGCCATTTTAATGATGATGTGTCTTGAAGTGTGCCTCTTTGGGTTCTTTTTGTTTGGGAATCTCTGTGTTTCCTGGAGCTGTGTGGCTTTTTCTCTCATCAAATTAGGGAAGTTTTCCATCATTACTTTTTCAAATAGGTTTTCTATCCTTTGCTCTTCTTCTTCTCCTTCTGGTATCCCTATTATACAGATATTATTATATTTCATATTGTCTTGCATTTCTCTTAATCCCACTTCCCTCTTTTGTTTTTCTTACTCTCTCTGGGTTTTTTTTTCTACTTTGTCCTCCAACCCACTGATCTGATTGTGTGCTTCATCGATTCTGCTTTTGATTCCTTCTACTGTGTTCTTCAGTTCAGAATTTGTATTCTTCATTTCCTCTTTGCCCTTGTGGATGTTTTCTATTTCCTTTTTCATGTTGATGTAATTCGCAGTGAGTTCATCGTAGCTTCCCTGTAGTTTCTGGTAGCTCATTGAGAGCTCATGGAGATTCCTGATAACCATTGCTTTGAACTGAATGTCTGATCATTGACTTGCCTCAATTTTATTTAGCATTGTTTTTCGGGCTTCCTCCTTTCCTTTCATTTGTGGATTGTTTCTTTGTCTTCCCTTTGTGTGTGAAACTCTTCTTGTTAGTCTCAGCTTCTTAAATTGATCTGTTCTGGCTCCCTGGGTTTATGGTGTGAACTTCTGTGGTAGAATACCTGTGAGATTCAGTGGTGCTGTCTGCTTTGGGTATCCTGTTGTTCACAGCTTCCACTGTTTTAGCTGTTGGGCTGCCCCCTCTTTGGGTCCAACTCTGTTTTTTTTTTTTTTT
>PVKU01008864.1:0-56927 GCA_004027475.1 Anoura caudifer | reverse complement strand
CCCATGGATAGTGTGCATGCCCTGGGTTCACATGCGTGAGCTCTGGTTCTCCCACGGATCACTTGCACTCCCCGGGTTCCTGGAGTGGGCTACAGGTCTTCCACAAAGCCCCCTCCTCTGGTTGTGGGCACCTGTGGTCGCAGGGGCTCTGGCATGCACTCCACCCAGGGGTATGCATGGGTGCTCATAGCCTCAGTGTGTTTGCCACTCAGACCTTAACTTCTCCCTCTGCAACTTCAAGCAACCAGGTCTCTCCCATTGCTGCTCAACCCCCTCGTTTGCCCAGGGAGCTAGCGGTTGACCCGGCTCCCTCCCTAGTGCCCTGTTGCAGGCCTGGCAAGTGCTGGGCCAGGGGCTTCAGCCACCCTAGTCTCCGCACTGATCCCTGGGCTCTTATTGTCCTGAAGAACTCTCCTTACCATCTTGTTTTTCAAAGTCCATTACAGTTTTTGATCTCCTATTTTCATATATGCTGTGATATTGTTGGCTGTTTGCTCTGTTCCTCTGTAGATCGGCTAGGTTTTTCTCCTATGTGTGTCTGTTTTTCAAATAAGTATTCCATTTCTTGGTCTCCTTCTTATCCTTCTGGCACCCTTATCATTTGGATATTGGAATATTCAAAGTTGTCCCAGAAGTTCCTGATCCTCTCCTTATTTTTTTTTTAATTCTTTTTTCTTCTTTCTGTTCTGGTTAAAAGTTTATTTCTTCTTTCTACTCCAAATCATTTATTTGAGCCCTGGTTTCCTTCCCATTGCTGTTGGTTTCCTGTATATTGTTCTTTATTTCACCTGCATAGATATTACTTCTTCCTCTATTTTGGGACCATACTCAATCATCTCTATGAGCACCCTGATTACCAGTGTTTTGAACTCTGCCTCTGAGATGTTGGTTATTTCCTCATTACTTAGTTCTTTTTCTGGAGTTTTGATCTGTTCTTTCATTTGAGCCATATTGCTTTGTCTCAGTGGACCTGTTACATTGTAAGGGGCAGAGCCTTAGGTGTTCACCCAGGGTGAGGGGGGCAACCCACTTTGTTGGGTCGTGGCACTGTACGTGGGGGAGGGGTCAGAGAGAGAACAATCCTGCTTTTCTGGGCTCTTGTCCCACTTTTCAGTCAGTTGCCCCTGTTCCCCACAAAGCAGACTGTGCCTTTTCAGGTGCTGATTCCCAGATGGGTGGGTTTGTGTATGTTCTAAGATCCCATGGGCCTCTTCAACAGACTCTCCTGTGAGACTGGGAGTTTCTCCCACTGCTGCAACCCCCACCAGTTTTTATAGCCAGAGGTTTTGAGGTTTTAGTTTCCCTTGCTGGAACACTGGGTTGCACAGTCTGTCTCGCTCCCCAGTTGTTTCTCCCAGCTTATCAGCATGAGAATGTGTGATATCCTGATCTGCCAGCCACTGTCTTGTCACACATACTGGCTTCTTCATCTTGCCCTCTCTGCCCCTCCTACCAATCTGAATGAATGTTTCTTTAACTCTTTGGTTGTCAGACTTCCATACAGTTTTTTTTCTGGCAGTTATGGTTGTTTTTTGCTTGTAAATTAGTTGTTATCCTTCTTTTGATTTTGTGAGGATTTGAAGCATATCTACCTACACCTCCATCTTGGCTGGAAGCTTTGGATTATAGTCTGCCATTATTGATGATATTTCTTATTACTTGTATTTTTGTTTGTTTATTTGTTTTGTTTCCTGCTTTAGCATTCTTGTGAGTGTGATGTGATACCTTGCTGCAGTTTTAATTTGCAGCTCTCTAATGAGTAATGCTGGGCTTTTTGTGTATTTTTTTGAGAAATGTCTTTTTTGATGTTTTTGCCCATTTTTAATTGGGCTATTTATCTTTTCATTATTAGTAGCAAGAGTTCTTTATATATCCAATATATAAATCCCTTATCAGATATGTGATTTACAAATATATTTTTTCCATTCTGAGGGTTTTTTTTTTCTTCTTTTCACTTCCTTAATAATATAGTTTGGATCAAAAAGTTTTTAATTTTTATAAGGTCCAACTCATTTTTTTTTCCTTTTATTGGTTGTGGTTTTGGTGCATATGAGAGGAGGCTTTGCCTAATCCATATATGAACTTTAATTTTATTAACTTGCTAAGAAATTGCAGATAGATGCTAACCCTCCCTAACTCTTCCTGCCTCAACTCTCTAATGATCTTTGTCAAGTTTGTTGAAGGGGAATGATTTACACTCACTAATATTGACTGAGAAAAATTTACAAATCATCCTGCAGTTTGACATAAAGTGATGCTAAGAGAGTGAATGTGAATAATAATTCTCATTTTCTATTGAGCACTATTTGTCATTGCAATAGAGGTTTTACTTCTCATAGAATAAGAAATGTGATTAAAATAAGAAAAACTAGTATTTGGTAAGTGCCAAATAGTATACCTGTTTTACTGATGCTCTTAGTCACTCGATGAGGTAGCTATTATCTTCCCCCTTTTCATGTAAGGCCACTTTGAAAAGTAAGTAATTGGCCAAGATCACCTGGGTAGATGTATACCTAGGAGTAGAACCATAGAATCCATCTCAATATGCTTTCATAAGCTCTTTTGTACTGCTTCTTTGGAGCAGATAGACCTTAATAACAAAATCCTTTAAACAGAAAATTTTGGATGTGCCATGGAGCTTTCAAAACTGGGCTTTTACATGTATTTATGGAGCTTATTCTGCTTATTATTTTTTAATACTATGTAAAGTTTACAAATAACTGGAACTTCATTGTCTTTGAATTATTGCTCAAGGAGTCCAGTAATGTGTTATATCTCCTCCTTCTCCTCTTCCTCCACCTTCCTCATTAATAGAGACTATGTGACACAGTGTACCAGGAAATTCCTGGTATACACCTGTGGTCTGTCATATATTGTTCACTTTTCTTTATTTTCAAAAGCGCCCTGGTTTAGATGATGGTACGTAGTGGTTTGTCATTGAACATGCCAAGTTGTCCTATTGTGGCTGCCCACTAGGTGTCAGCAGTGAAATGCCCTCCACCTGCCCCGCCCCTGCGCCCCCCCTCCCCCAGCACTGGGGCGGGGGAGTCAAATCAGAGCAAATAGTTAAGTGTAGTTCAAGAGTTACCTGCAGCCTTGGCCATTCAGAACAAGTGAGAGAGCAGGGGGAGGAGAGAAAGAGCAGGTGCAAGACAGGTAGCACTTTCCCAGGATCTGGTAGAGAGGAAAGGATTCCCTTCCTGGCTAAAAGGACTCCAGTGATACCTGAAATAAGCACCGTGGTGGTGGTGTAATTTTCACTCACAAGACCAAACCAGTATGCAGTGAAGTGAGGAGACAGCTTTGAATGAAGAGATATTTTTCTCCTTCATAAATTGCTCTTCAAATCATGTTCAGGTAAAGGCCCCAAAGATATCTCCCTGGACTTTAACAAATCTACCGAATGACTGCATCTGAGCCAGAAGCTGAGTTGCCTGAACATGAATCTTTTAAAGAATATTTGAAAATATCTACACTCACAACTCAATGACACAATGAGACTCTTATTGGGATGACCTACAGACTGTATGTGTATTGCTTTTGAGCAAGTGGAGGTTGCTGCTCTCCAGAAACCTATTCATTTCAGAGGCATAGCACACAGGGCAGAAGAAGCCCACAGCATGGGTTTTCAGGTGTTCGTGCCTTTTTGCTGTTGGAACTGGTTGCTGTGGCTAGTGGTCCTCAAGAGTTCTGAAGCAACTTCTGATTTGAACAAATCCACAAATTCCACTGATATTTGGTTTGCTGCCACCACCACAGAGCTAGATGAGAAGATAAGTGTTTTTACACTGGATTATGACTATGTGCAAATTCCTTATGAGGTCACCCTCTGGATACTTCTAGCATCCCTCGCAAAAATAGGTAAGTCTTCAAACACCGGCTTGTGCAAGTTGTTTTCCATCTGAGATATTGTATGTAAAAATGCCTTGTAGATGGGGAGCTAAATAGATTGTAACTGTCAACTGCTATTACATCAAAAATTATGTTCCCTCAACACAAAGGAAAAGTCTTACAGCTTTTTATAAATCCATTTAATGCTTCAAAATTGTGTTTTGAAATTTAAAAGCATACGTTTGTGTCCTGGGTTCTTTTTATAAATATCTTATTATTTAGGACGACAATCATGTGACATTATTTGACATGCAAAAATCTCAAGATTCTATGTTTTTAAAAATCCTATAGGGTAAAGCATGTAGATCTCAG
Source organism: Anoura caudifer (assembly GCA_004027475.1). Classification (NCBI taxonomy): domain Eukaryota; kingdom Metazoa; phylum Chordata; class Mammalia; order Chiroptera; family Phyllostomidae; genus Anoura; species Anoura caudifer. Next base: position 52,724 of record PVKU01008864.1, on the reverse strand, counting down.
AATGATTTCCATTGGGAATTTCAGGAACCACATAATGATTCTTCTGGAAATATTTTTCCTTTGCTCTTGGCCATGCAGCCAAGGGCTTCAACAATGTTTCCCATTGTTGATTCTTTAACAGTGGTGTGTGCTCCTTGCAAATTGAGAGAAAGCGAGAAACAAGATAATCACAGGAGACTCTATATCCCTCGGTCATGGGATATGGGGCATAGGAGATGATATGTGTCAGTAAGATATTGATTTACAACTGAGCCAAGTGAATCCAGTGGGGCACCTATGCTTTTCTTTGTGAAATAAAGTGAAGTCAGGATAATGGATTAAATTCTAATCAGGTTCTTTGTGCCAAAAACCAATGTGATGGTTTACACTCTGTGACCACCTAATTCCTAAATCCACTGCCTTGTCTCCTTAAAACCTGCTTATTTGAAAGTGAAAAATTGATATAATTATCTCAATTATCATGTATAATATATCATTTGCCTCAGTTGTAAAATTTGATAGTTGAGTAAATAAATTGCTTTACTACAAACCATGGTACTCATTTCTACTTTACCTCTAGGATGGGTATGAAGTGTGGGCTGAGCCATGAAACCTGGCAGTTAATTGTGTGGCATCAGTACTGTGGGCTCTGCCTATTTATCTGATACCCATGGGTGTTGAGGTACTGACTCCTTTATAACTGCTATCCATTTTGACCTAGTAAGGTATAAAGATTAAATGGAAATTGTTAGCTTGAAGAACTCTTGTGTGATTTGTCAAATGATTAAATTATGCAAAGAACCTCATATTATTTCTAAGAAGTGATCAAGTATAAATGGCTTTCTCAAGAGTTAATATTCTTAGTTCAGAGCCAAGGGGCTAACACTTTTCAGCCAACCACGTGGACACTGAGACCATTCAAGGTTATTTTATGTGGATCTTTTGTTTACCTTTGTGAACAATGCTAGAGATTGTTCCTGACCTCCCTTTCCTCTTCACTGTAATGGGTACAGCTGTTCTGGGGGTCAGGAAGTGGATCTGCCACTGCCTAGTTAGTCACTTTGTCTTTCTAAGTCTTAGTTTTTTTTTCTTTTTTTTTAAATTTTATTTTAATTGTAGTTCTTGTACAGTTTTCTGTCTTCTACTCCTATCCTAGCCCACCGCCCCAGCCCTACCCAGCTCCCTCCCATTTCCACCCCCCTAGCTTTTGTCCATGTGTCCTTTATACTTGTTGCTCTAAAACCTTCCCCTTTTCCCTTGAAATTCGTACCCCTCTCCTCTCTTCTTCTCAATATTAGTGTCTTTGGTGATATTATGCTTGTTTGTTTGTTCTGTTGATTAGGGTCCTGTTAAAGGTGAGATCATATGGTATTTGTTTTTCACTGCCTGGCTTATTTCGCTGAACATAATGCTCTCCAGTTCCATCCATGCTGTCCCGAAGGGTAGGAGCTCCTTCTTTCTTTCTGCTGCATAGAATTCCATTGTGTAAATGTACCATAGTTTCTTGATCCATTCATTTACTGATGGGCACCTAGGTTGTTTCCAACACTTGGCTATTGTAAATTGTGCTGCTATGAACATTGGGGTGCATAGTTTCTTTTCAATTGGTGTTTCAGGGTTCTGAGGTTATAATCCAAGAAGTGGAATTGCTGGGTCAAAAGGTAGGTCCATTTTAGTTTTCTTAGAAAATTCCATACTGCTTTCCATAGTGGTTGTACCAGTCTGCAATTCCACCAATAGTGCACTAGGGTCCCCTTCTCTCCACAACTTCTCCAGCACTTGTTTGTTGCTTTGTTTATGATGGCCACCCTGACTGGTGTGAAGTGGTATCTCATGGTGGTTTTAATTTGCATCTCTCTGATAGCTAGCAATATTGACCATCTTTTCATGTCTCTCTGGATCCTCTGTATGTCCTCCTTGGAGAAATGTCTGTTCATGTCTTTTGCCCATTTTTAATTGGATTGCTTGTCTTAGAGTGGAGTCATGTAAGTTCTTTATATATTTTGGAGATCAAACCCTTGTCTGAGGTATCATTGGCAAATATGTTTTCGCATACAGTTGATTCTCTTTTGATTTAAATACTGTTTTCTTTAGCTGTGCAGAAGCTTTTTATTTTGATGAGATCCCATTTGTTTATTCTTTCCTTTATGTCCCTTGCTTTAGGGGACATATCAGTAAAAATGTTGCTGTGTGAAATGTCTGAGATTTTCCTGCCTACATTCTCCTCTAGGACTTTAGTGGTGTCATGGCTTATATTTAAACATTTTATTCACCTTGAATTTATTTTTGTGTGTGGTGTAAGTTGGTGTTCAAGTTTCATTTTTTTGCACATAGCTGTCCAGTTCTCCCAACACCACTTGTTAAAGAGGCTACTTTTACTCCATTTTATGTTGCTGTCTCCTATGTCAAAAATTAATTGACCGTAGAGACTTGGGTTTACTTCTTGGCTCTCTGTTCTATTCCACTGGTCCATGAGCCTGTTTTTGTGCCAGTACTAGGCTGTTTTGATTACAGTAGCCTTGTAATACAGTTTGGTGTCAGGTATTGTGATCCCTCCTACTTTGTTCTTCTTTCTCAAAATTGCTGCAGCTATTGGTGGTCATTTATGTTTCCATATAAATATTTGAAGTGTTTGTTCTATGTCTGTGAAATATGCCATTGGCACTTTAATAGACATTGCATTGGATTTGTAAATTGATTTGGGTAATATGGACATTTTGATGATATTAATTCTTCTGATCCATGAACACGGTATATGTTTCCATTTGTTTGTGTTTTCCTTGATTTCTTTCTTCAGTGTTGTGCAGTTTTCCACGTACAGGTCTTGTACCTCCTTGATTAGGTTTATTCCTAGATATTTCAGTTTTCTTTTTGCTATATCAAATGGGATTTAATTCTTGATTTCTGCTTCTGCTGTTTCATTGTTGGTATGCAAAAGTGCCATTGACTTCTGGATATTGACTTTATATCCAGCTGTTTGGCCAAATTTATTTATTAGGTCAAGCCACTTTTTGGCTGAGTCTATAGGATTTTCTACGTACATTATCATGTCATCTGCAAATAATGATAGTTTTGTTTCCTCCTTTCCAATTTGGATGCCTTTTATTTCCTTTTGTTGTCTAATCGCTGTAGCTAAAGTTTACAATACCATATTGAGTAGAAGTGGTGAAAGTGGACAACCTTGTCTTGTTCCTGATCTTAGTGGAAAAAAATTTTAGTTTTTGCCCATTGAGTATGATGTTGACTGTGGGTCTCTCATATATGGCCTTTATTATGTTGAGGAATGCTCCCTCAATTCCCACTTTGCCGAGTGTTTTTATCATAAATGGCTGTGGTACCTTATCAAATGCTTTTTTCTGCATCTATTGATATGATCATGTGATTTTTGTCTTTGCTTTTGTTTATGCGATATATTGCATTTCCTGATTTGCGAATGCTGAACCATCCTTGCATCCCTGGGATGAATCCCACTTGGTCATGGTGTATGATCTTTTTAATGTGTTGTTGGATGCGGTTTGTCAATATTTTGTTGAGGATTTTAGTGTCTATGTTCATGTGTGATATAGCCCTAAAGTTTTCGTTCTTTGTTATGTCTCTATCTGGTTTGGGGATTAGAATGACGCTGGATTCATAAAAACAGTTTGGGAGTCTTTCATCATTTTGGATTTTTTCAAAAAGTTTGTGAAGGATAGGGGTTAGCTCTTCCTTAAACGCTTTGTAGAATTCTCCTGTGAAACCATCTGGTCCCGGGCTTTTGTGTGTCGGGAGTTTTTTGATTACTGCTTCCATTTCATCTGCTGTTATTGGTCAGTTCAGGCTTTCTGCTTCTTCTTCATTGAGTTTTGGAAGATTGTATTTTTCTAGAAACTTGTCCATTTCACCTAGGTTTTCAAATTTCTTGGCATACAATTCTTCATAGTAATTTTTTACAATCCTTTGTATTTCTGTGGTGTCCATTGCAATCTCTCCTCTTTCATTTCTGATTGTTTTTATTTCAGTCCTCTCTCTTTTTTTCTTTATGAGCCTGCTTAAAGGCTTGTTGATTTTGTTTATCTTTTCAAAGAATCAGCTCCTGGATTCATTGATCCTTAGAATTGTGCTTTTAGTCTGTATATCATTTAATTCTGCTCTGATCTTGGTTATTGCCTTCCTTATACTTGCTCTGGGCTGTCTTTGTTGTTGTTCCTTGAGTTTTTGTAGGTGTAGGGTTAAGTTGTCTGTTTGAGATGTTTCTGTCTTCTTTAGGTAGGCCTGTATCACAATGAACTTTCCTCTGAGGACTGCCTTTGCTGTGTCCCATAAGTTTTTGGTCATTGTGAGTTCCTTTTCATTTGTTTCCAGAAACTTTTTGCTTTCTTCCCTAATTTCTTTCTTGACCCACTCATTGTTTAATAGCATGCTATTCAATCACCATGATTTTAAGGACTTTGGGTTTTATTCCCTTGGGTATGGTTTCTAGTTTCAGTCCCTTGTGGTTGGAGAAAATGCTTGGTATGATTTCAGTTTTCTTGAATTTGTTGAGGTTAGTTTTATGTCCTATCATGTGGTCTATCTTTGAAAATGTTCCATGTGCATTTGAAAAGAATATATTTAGTTTCTTTGGGATGAAGGGCTTTATATAAATCAATTAAGCCCATTTCATCTAGAGTGTTGTTCAATGCCACAATATCTTTGTTGATATTTTGTTTAAAAGATCTGTCCGTTTTTAAGAGTGGGGTGATAAAATCCCCTACTATAATTGTGTTGCTGTCAATATCTTTCTTGAAGTCCTGTAAGATTTTCTTGATGTATTTAGGTGGTCCTATGTTGGGTGCATATATATTTACAATGTTTATGTCTTCCTGGTGGATCCTTCCCTTGTGTATTATGAAATGACCTTCTGGGTCTCTCTTTATGGCTAATCTTTTGAAGTCTATTTTGTCTGGTACAAGTATTGCTATCCTGACATTTTTTTTCCCTGTCCATTTGCTTGGAAAATTTGTTTCCAGCCCTTCACTTTGAGTCTGTGTAAGTCTTTTGTCCTGAGGTGGGTCTCTTGTAGGCAGCATATGTGTGGGTCATGCTTTCTTATCCATTCAACTATTCTATGTCTTTTGATTGGAGCATTTAATCCATTTATGTTTAATGTTTTTATTGATAAGTAGTTATTCATTGTCATTTTTGTACCTCTGTTCCTCTCCCTCTCTTTCTCCTTTCCTTCCTTTCCTTAAAGTAGGCCCTTTAGTATCTCTTGCAGAGCTGATTTGCTAGATGTGTATTCTTTTAGACTTCTTTTGTCTGGGAAGCTCCTTATTTGGCCTTCTATCTTGATTGAAAGCCTTGCTGGGTAAAGTAGTCTTGGTTGCAGCCCTCTGGTTCTCATTACTTGGAATATTTCTTGCCATCATCTTCTGGCTTGGAGTGTTTCCATTGAGAAGTCAGCTGCTAACCTTATCAGGGCTCCCTTGTATGTTACTTCCTTTTTCTCCCTTTCTGCCTTTAAGATTCTCTCTTTGTCTTGGAATTTTGCCATTTTAATGATGATGTGTCTTGAAGTGGGCCTCTTTGGGGTCCTCTTGATTGGGACTCTCTGTGTTTCCTGGATTTGTGTGACTTTTTCTCTCATCAAATTAGGGAAGTTTTCCATCATTACTTTTTCAAATAGGTTTTCTATCCTTTGCTCTTCTTCTTCTCTCTCTGGCATTCCTATTATATGGATATCATTACATTTCATATTTTCTTGCATGTCTGTTAATCCCTCTTCATTCTTTCTGAGCCTCTTTTCCCTTTCTTGCTCTTTCTGGATGTTTTTTTCTACTTTGTCCTCCAACTCACTGATCTGATTGTGTGCTTCATCAATTCTGCTTTTCATTCCTTCCACTGTGTTCTTCAGTTCAGAAATTGTATGTTTTCATTTCCTGTTGGCCTGTGTTGATAGTTTCTATTTCCTTTTCATGTTGATATTGTTTGCAGTGAGGCAATCATAGCTCCCCTGTAGTTTCTGGTAGCTCATTGAGAGCTCTTGGAGCTTCCTGACAACCATTGCATTGAACTCAAAATCTAATAGTTGAGTTGCCTCCATTTCATTTAGCATTCTTTCTTGGGCTTCTTCCTTTTCTTTCATTTGGGGATTGTTTCTTTGTCTTCCTATTGTTTGTGAGGCTATTCTTGTTAGGCTCAGTTTCTTAAATTGATTTGTTCTGGTTTCCTGGGTTTATGGTGTGAACTTCTGTGGTAGAATGCCTGTGAGATTCAGTGGTGCTGTCTTCTGCGGGTATCCTGGTGTTCATGGCTTCCAGTGTCTCAGCTGTTGAAATGCCCCCTCTTTGGGACCAACTCTGGTCTTTCCACAGTTCCAGGGTTTTTTGTTTTGTTTTGTTTTTGTCTCACTTGTAGGTGTTTAAAAAGAGAAAAGAGGAAGAAAAAAGAAGAGAAGAAAAAGAAAATTTAAAAAAAGAAAAGAAAATAAAGAAAAGCAGAATAAAAAAAAAACAGAAAAAAGAGAAGGGAAGAAGAGATAAGCAAAAACACCAGCTCTTGCTGTTAGCAATCTTGCCAAGCTGTTTTTTCTGGCCTTGCTGACTGCTTGGCCAAGGGGTTACCCTATTGTTTTTCTCCCTGTTCAGCACTCAGTTATCTTTGGCCTACTGTCCTCAGAGCTAGCCCAGGGCTTCTCCACACAGGGCCTCAGGTGTATCTTCTGAGGCGTGCCTACTGTGGTTGTGCGGGCATGCAAGCGCTAATGATCTTTCAGCCTTCCATGCACAGGTGCTGGCTGTCCTGTGAGCATGAATCAACCCCCAAGCAGGTTGCATGCACGTGTCTAAGATCTCCCAGGAATCCATGTAGGTCCCCGATGGCATGAGGGTGCTGAGAGACCATATTGCAGCTCCCTGATAGTGCGTGGGTGCTGAGAGACCGTAGCACCGAGCAACTACAGCACGGGTCCCTGGTGGCATGCTGGTGCCTATGGATGCCCGTGCAGCTGTTCCCAATTGCGCATGGTCATAGACAGTTGAGTGAGCTCCCATGCGCAGTCCTCTCAGGGCTATGAGATCTTAACACCTCTCTGTGAGATTCAAGCAACCAGGTTTATCCTGGTGCTGCTGAGATCTTGTTTGGCTGATCAGGGAGTGGTTGATCCAACTCCCTCTCTCCCTAGAGTCTTACGGCCAGCACTGGCCCAGGATCTCAGCTTCCGCCCTTGTCTCTGTGCTGCTGGAGTACTCTCCTTACCGTCTGGTTTTTCAATGTCCACTGCAATTTTTGATCTCCTGTTTTCAAATATGCTGTGTTTCTGTTGTCTGTTTGCTGTGTTCCACTGTAAATTGACCAGGTTTTTCACCTGTGTGAAGGCGGAAGAGGGATGTGCATCCTTTTACCACACTGCCACCTTCTCTCATAAGTGGTAGTTTTTTCATCAGTGAAATTATTTTTAAGACTTCTCTTTGGTGCAAATATGGATTTTCTAATTGAAAAGAGGCTTGTGTTCTATGTCAATAAACATCTCAATGCAGAAAAGGTACATTTTTCTTAGCATTTTATGTTAGTATAAAACATAGATCGTTCTTTAGAGGTATCCTATGTGCCCAGACTCACTATGCCTAGAAGTTTAGCATGTTGTAGTGGTTTAAACATTCTTGATTTTCATGTTGATGCAACTCAACATACTTTAGAAAAAGAAAAGAAGTAGATTACCAGATGGATCATGTGTACTAAAGTACAATTTTATTTTTGCTAGTCTTTAGGAATTAAGATTATTTTTACATTGTTTATTAAAAGAAGGCCATGTTTATTGAATGTATACTAGGTGCCAGGTACTGGGCTTGTAGTTTTACATATGGTGGCTCATGCACCTGGGGGTGGGGGAAGACATAAAAACTTTAAGACAAGAAATGTATATGGACTTTTTTAGATACTATATTATGAAACTGAGTCAAAATGTGACTAATACTCATTATTATTATTCATTCTTATATTCAGTCATTCTATCAAGCCACATTTACTGAGCACCCATACAATATGTGGAAATGTCCATGGTCCCTGGCCTCAAGGCTCTTAGTTTAATGGGGAAGACAGGTGAATCTAGCACTGCCTAGTAGGCACTCTGACAGAAAAAACATTAGAACTCTCTCCAATCATTTTAAAACACTCAGCTATGCATGTTTTAAAAGAATAATATTTGGGAACAAAGATAGTACAAATTCACATCAGGCTTTTTTGTTTATCTATTTTAGTTCCATTCCTTGTACCTTTATAGAAAGATGTTCCTGAGTCATTAGGCAGAATGAAAAGGAAGGCTGTCTTTGACTTATAGGTAGGACTTGGCTATTTGTGGCCACTTAAGTTTCAGGCAATGAAACTATAATGTCCCAAAGTGATTGGATTCCATTGGCCATCATAAAAGGGGAGAATAGTTGTAAAATATGAAGCACAGGTATCGTTGTTCTTTACTGTGCTCTACTTGTAAGTAAGCAGAGGCCTCTATCTCTATTGCTGTATTAAAGTTGCACCTTAGCTTAAAGTGCAACTTAGCTTAAGGCAGGTACATGTTGGATTCATTTCAGGAACTAGATTCTGGGGAGCAGGACCTAGATTATGGGGAGACACAGGGCCTGATAAAATTACACTATATTATCTTCCACTTTTTTACATTTTAAAAAGTTCAATGTGGTTAAAATGAGCACTATAAGATGAAGATGAAAAGGGGGAGGGGGAAGGAAGAAAAGGAGAAAGTTCTTACTTAGAAATAGAGAGTGCAGGACTCTAGAAGGAGGTTTAAACTGATCTTGAAGCCAGTGGGCTATGTGTGTAGTCTGCCATAATGTCTCTTGATACTAATAATATTCTATTGCATCAACCTGCAAAGGTGTGATAAGGAAACCCATATGTTCTATGGATGGCTGAACCTAGAAAATTCCTAAAGAGACATTCAATGGCTCTCTATGGTCTATGGGAGAAAACCTACATTTCTTGCATTTGAATCCAAGGCCCTTATGGTTTGGCTTAAAAATCATCTTCTAACTCTCCTCCCAATACTCTTCCAATTCAAAATTCACTCCAGCCAGGTGGATCTCCTCAATGAACGTCAAACATATCCATGTGGACCATTCCTGTCTCTGTTTTTCTCTGGGGTTCTCCCCACCTAAAATGTCTCCCATTCTGTTGTCTAACCACGTAAGTCATAATCATTCTCCAACAACCTGTTCCACTTCTACTTCCCATGTAAAATCTTCTGTGATGAATATTCAACCTGTTTATTCATTCATTTATACACTTATAAATCCTTCCAGCAAATAAAGTGGCTGTTATGCTTTGGGGGATATAAAGATATCTATCATTCTGCTTGAGCTTGACAAGTTTAAGAGTTAGTGGGGGACAAATTCATGCAAAAAATAGTAGAGAAATATCATTATTGTTACACAGGTACAGATAAAATGTTATAATAATTCAGAGGAAGACATATTATGTCTTTTTGGGAAAGATCAGGAAAAGCTTAACTTCAAAGATTGAGCAGAACAAAAAGAGTTTGAACAAAAGAACAGTTCAGGCATCAGTAATAGCATATGAAGATAAGAAAGGGAGTCTTCAGGGTGAAAAAGTGTGTGGTTGGCTATAATGTAGGATTCATAAAGATAGAGCAGGTGAGGGATGTTGACTTGGAGAGAGCCCTATGGAGACCTGTTGTATTCTGACTTCTTTTCATATTTGCTGGTATATTCAATATGCATTTTACTGTATACTTATACATTGTATTATTTTTGTTTTTTTATTTGTTAATATCGTGTTTCTAAAATTTCATCAATACTTGGAATTGTAGAAAATATGTTTGGTCCTCCACCTCACAGTACTTCCCAGCAGGTTGTTTAGCAGGGATGCTTAAGGAATATTCTTGGTTTAAAATCCATGAGAAGCACTGTATACATTCACAGTCAAAGGTGGGAAATTAGACCATCAGATATATGTTGTGTAAGAGAGTCATCTGGCAGCAAGATGTGGTGTGAACTGAGGGGGGTTGAGGGTGAGACAGGAGATCAAGAAGACAATGTAGTATTTAGGAGAAGAAATGGGAGGTCCTAAGTAAAGGTGGTACCTGTAGAATTGGAGAGGAGGGGATGGACTTTAGGGGCAGCTAGTGAGAGATATTACTGATGAAAGGGCGAGCTGATTGTATAAAGGGACAAAGGTGATAAAAGAGGGTTCATGAGAATGTGACTTTTTCTCTCTTAAGTGATTGTCTGGATGGGAATGTCATTGATTAACTAAGGGAAACAAAATAAAGGACTTTTTATTTTTGTTTATTTGTTTGGTGGAGATGGAAGTGAGGTAAGGTAAGTTTGGAACAAGCTGAGGTTTAGGCAATGATGAAAAACTCTGTATGAGCTTTAAATGTGAGTTTTGCATGAAAGCAGACAGTCCCACCCTTTTCTCTCAAGTGCCTCAGATACTGTAAAATGGGGACTGGAGGAAGAGGGCAAGGACTTCTGGCTGGGAACACTGATTCTGTGGCCTGTGCTGGGGTTGACATGTTAAGTACTTGTCCTTGGGTAAAGCCCTTAGAACACTTCTGGTTCTTGCTACACATGGGAGCTGATGCTCAGATAAGACAGCCAGCTTGCCCAAGATTCCATCTGCTTGACTTTAAAAATACTATTGTGCAACCCTCTCCTGGTATCTTAGTGGCAAAAAGGGTATTATTAGCAGACAGGTAAATGTGGTTTTCTTCCCTACTCAGGCTTCCACCTTTACCACAGACTGCCAGGCCTCATGCCAGAAAGCTGCCTTCTCATCATTGTTGGGGCTCTGGTGGGTGCCATCATTTTTGGCACCAACCACAAATCACCTCCAGTAATGGATTCGAGCATCTACTTCTTGTATCTCCTTCCACCCATCATCCTGGAAGGCGGTTATTTCCTGCCCACCCGGCCCTTCTTTGAGAACATTGGCTCCATCCTCTGGTGGGCAGGTCTGGGAGCCCTGATCAATGCCTTTGGCATTGGCCTCTCCCTCTACCTCATCTGCCAGATCAAGGCTTTCGGCCTCAGTGACATCAACCTGCTTCAGAACTTGCTGTTTGGCAGCCTGATCTCGGCCGTGGACCCAGTGGCTGTGCTGGCTGTGTTCGAGGAGGCACGAGTGAATGAGTCACTATACATGATGATCTTCGGGGAGGCTCTTCTCAATGACGGCATTAGTGTGGTGAGTTGTCAATGACATGTCCCCAGGGAGCTAAGAGGCCTGATTAGGCTGAAGACAGTAGTCTGTTTTCAGGGCTAATGGAGAAGGCTGAGGAAGACTGAGCCACAGCAGGACAGAGATTGGCTTCAGTCAATGCAGTATGGCCCAAGTGTAGGTGATTTTCCTTAAGATAATTGCTCCCAACACAGCTTGTAATTCAATACTCAACTAGCTTCTTTAAAGTATGAAAAAGCAGAGAGAGCAAATCATTCCATAGTTATATTTGGTTTTTCACTTAGCAAACAAATTGTCTCTAAAGGTTCTTCTGGGTTTGCACACTGAGACAAGCAATGGTTTATGTGTTTATTATCTCTCCTTCACAGGACCTCACCTTGATTCCCTTTGTATGTTTATTAATTTTTCAAAAGATTTTATTTATTTATTTTTAGATAAAGGGGGAGGAAAGGAGAAAGACAGGGAGAGAAACATCAATGTGTGGTTGCCTCTTGCATGCACCCTACTGGGGACCTGGCCTGCATGTGACCCAGGCATGTGGCCTGACTGGGAATTGAACCCATGACCCTTTGCTTCACAGGCCCATGCTCAATCCACTTAGCTACACGAGCCAGGGCTTATTAATTTTTTTAACATGATGCATTAGATGATGACATTAAATAAAAGATAGGGTTAGGGACAGAGATGACAGAGGATTTGTAAAAATGTGTTATCTATGTACCAGTTTTGTTTGCATGACTCATACGGAAAATGTGAAAGAGGACTTTTTGCTTAGAAGTCCTTCTGGAGAGAAGCCCAGAAGGACTTAAAGGCTAACTCACATAACATTAGGGCCCAGAAGATGTATGTGGATGGGAGTGCTAGAATATTCTAGAGTAGCTGTCCCATTGCTCAGGTTCATTACATTACTACAAACCTTCCCTGGTTAGTCTGAATATATATATATATATATATATATATATATATATATATACACACTTTTCTTATTTTAAAATTTATATCACATTACATAAGTAAAACTAGAATGCATTTTCAGTGTAAAAGACTCAAATTGTGAAAAATTATACAACAAAAGACTACAAAAGCCTCCACCTGTCCCCTCTTTCCTCACCTTCTATGAAAGAGACAACACAGTATATATGTAAATATGTTATACATAAATTGTGTGAGATTATATTACATATATTGCTTAGAAATAATGAGTCTTGGAATTCTCTCTAAGCCTCTTCAACTGCTGCATAGTATTCTATAGTTTGTTTAACTATAATTTATTTAACCATTTCCCTGTAGATAAATATTCAGGCAGTTGCCAACTTTTTGCTTTTAAAAATAATGTCACAATGTATATTTTTGTTTCTACAGTTTCTAGGAAATGAATTTTCTTGGTTAAAAAGTAGGCACATTTAAAATAGGAAAGATCCTGATGTTTTAATTGCTACTGTTTCATCCAATTGATGAGAGAGGAATCTCTACTCCAGGATTAGGGAGCGACATGCGATACTGGACGGTTCAGATTAATAATGGTTTGTCAGTCAAAACCTGGGGGAAGAGGACACTCCACACCATGAAAGGCCATATGGGGGCACACTCAGGAACTGAGTGAATAATTAGGGGTATGAAAAGCAGGCTGCCTCATATTGAGAGGATGGGGTACCTCCTGGTTCCCACAGGATGATGAGATTGATTTGTTTGAATAAACCCACAGGCTGGCAGGGGGCTGAAACCCACTACACAGGGATGACCAAGAACTGTGCCTGGTCCCTTTCATAAGGAGGTTGTTTGGCTAGGGAACCTTATCCATGGGGTCAGATTGGGGAGAGGATTTGCAGTTAGCCCATTCAAGACCCTCTTCATTTTACCAAATATCAAGGTAGAACATAATATTGGACCTTAATTTAAGGTTTTACATTATGGCTGAAAATATTTTCTAGGAAGTCTCTGTGGGCTTACATTTCCACAGATAGTGTATTGAGTGCATATTTCTTGGTATTGCTTCACTAAAGACTGTTGCTTTCTTAACGTTTTCCAATTTAATGAGCAAAAAAGGATTACTCATGTTTGTTTTAATTTGTATGGTGATATCAAACATCTTTTCAATGATCATGGATCATTAATGTTTCTTGTGCTGTAAATTGAAAGTTTGTATCTTTTTAGGGTTACTAGGCTTAAAAACATACAGGACACCCAGTTAAATTTGAATTTCATCTAAACTACATATACTTTTTTATAAGTATGTCCCAATTATTTCAGGTAATATTGAGTCTTGTAAATTTTTCTTAGGAATGACTTATTTTTTTTAATTGGTTTGTAGGGACTCGTTCAATTATCCACATTTTAAACTTCTAAATGTTGGATAAAAATCAAGTATTTTCTCCCATTATGTCACTTATATTTTTTTTAGATTATGGCATCTATTATTCTATAGAAGTATTAAATTTTTATAAAGTCAAAACTAACTAAAGCGCTCTTTTATTGCCTCTAGCTTTCTTATTTTGCTTTTGGAGATTGTTCCTAGCCAAAAGATATGTCACCATTATGTTTTCTATTTTTCCCCTTTTACAATTAATCATTTAATTGTAAAATTAAATTCACCGGGCACATAATATTCTATGGTGAGGACTTTATGCAACAATAAATAGCATAGAGTGGATAAAAGCTCTTGAAAAATAATCCGAGATTCCTGGGGTATATTCACCAAGTGAAGGAGGGTTGTATGTGAACTAAGTCAATTTACTTTTGCATAATAAGAATCTTTAGCTCATGGACAGGATGCTAGAGTCACCAGACCTGAACACACTTTCCCTCTGGGTGAAAGTGACCAAAAGCCAAGTTGTCAGAAAGCCAGGGGAGCATGGACTCCAGATTGCTAGAGGATTTATATATTTAGTTTTTCAGAATGTGTCCCTTGAGCCCTGTGCTTCAGCAGGGCCCTGGTAGGCTTGATGACTCCTCAGATATTCAAACCCATCTGAGACTTACTGACCCAGACTCTCTAGGAGGGAAACTTGAGGATCTATGTTTCTAACAAGCATCTCAGATGATTGCTGGTCTTTGAGAACTACTGTTTTTGTTTTGTTTTGCATTTAGGCTGAAAGAAGTTAGTGCATCTTGATCTAAAATGAAGATACATTTACCACAAGGGCTGTGCATCTTTCCTCAGACTGGGCTAGATTAGTCTCTTAGGTTCCTTTTCCCCTGCTCATTTTTTCCTTAGATATTTTCAAATTTTTGACCTTGTTACAATGAAGTAAGTGGTCTTGGCTGGGAATCTATTCTACCTCCTACAATGGCTTCTCTGAGCTATGATATATTCGCTTCATAGTTAATCTCCCAGACATAATCATATTTTACTTATATTTGAGTTCTCTGGGAGTACTTGTTTAATGAAACCCCCACAATTGGCAATACCATTGAGGGTGATTATCTGTGATAATAAGCCACCCCTTGGTGGCTGATTTTGAGATAATTACTTAAACTTTCTTTCATAAATTATTAGAGAAGTCTAGAAATGACTGTCTTAATACTAACTCTTTAGTTTTCACAGAACACAGTATTTCTTTTTATTTTAATTAAATCTTCACCTGAGGATACATTTATTGATTTGAGAGAGCGAGAGAGATTGATTGGTTGCCTCCCATATGTGCCCCAACTGGGGATCAAATCTTCAACCTATGTATGTGCCCTGACCAGGGATCAAACCTGCAACCTTTTGGTATACAGGATGATGCTCCAACCAACTGAGTCACTTGGCCAGGTTCACACATTATTTCTTCATTGAGAACTCCATGATATGAAAATTTTTGCAGACAAATAGTCTTTAATAATTACAAATGAAAACATTTGACTCTGCTGCGTCTTTGGTGCTGCCCTGAACTTGAGAATCTAACCTCACCCTGGATTTTAACCTAGGTTTTACATTTAAAACCAATTGCAGCTTGGCTGGGATTTGTTTGTTTGTTTGTTGTTTGTTTTGTTTTGTTTTGTTTGCTGGTAACATTTGTCTGACTTTCCCAAAGTTTAATTGCTAGCACTTGGACAATTTTTGAAATGATAATTTCAAAATAAAATTATAATTATCAAATGACCAAAGAATCTGCTGAGAGCACTGCTCTGACCTCCAGTGGGTGGAGCTCCTGTTGTGTTGGCTCCAGCAGGGTTGCCCACACGTCACTCTTTAGTCATTCTGTGGTTACCCGTAGCACAGAGAGCATTAAGTGTGCTGGGGGACTTCTGCATTCCTCCGTGAAACCAGAGAAGCCCCAGGGCCAGATTTAGAAAGTAGTTTGAAAGCAACTGGTATTTAATGCAGTCCAGTTGTATTTTGAGCTAAAGGCCTTGAACTCACCCTTTCATTGAAGAAGGAACCTTCTCAAGGGCAGCAGTCATAAGCATGCTCTTTCAGTAGAAAGTCTGAGTCATTTAGAAAGTGACCTGTGATTTGTGGGTTACATGTGACAACTCCACAGATGGTTATCGACTAAAGAGTTACCTTCTCACTAAGGAGAAGGAATTCCTCCAGTACTGTCACAATATTAATATATCTGATTCTCTAGGTTTCTTGTCCTATTTCCTTCTCTTTCTTGCTTAATAATTTATGTCATGACTGTTATCATCAGAACATACTCTTAATGGTGGGCAAAGGGAGTAGAGAGAAAACCTAAATAGCTTTAAAATAATTACTAGTATCTTCAGGTGAATCTCATGACCAAAATCACAGTGGGAAGAAAGATGCTACTACTATTCCTGGCGTTCTGTAGGGTCACCTTTACATTTATTATTTTACTAAATCCTTACATTTTACTATGAGGAATGAATTAATATCCATATTTCACAGAGAAAATAAAGCAAAGTAAGTTCAAATACTGTAAACTGAATGAGGACATATTTCCTAGCTGATGATAGACTGAGCATGGGTACTTTGATCTGTCTTGTTCCAATCTCTTTCCTTTTTGAATTTCAACTTATGGAGCTGGGAAGGACAGCAAAGAACCCACGTTGCCAATAGGGAGACTGGGCTCATTTCAAGTTAGTAGTGAAGTCAGTGTTCTTTCTATAAATCAAAACTGATTGGCTTGGAAAGATTCTGATTGTCTCTGTGCCTCATTTCTGTAAATTCAAAATAATGATATTGTCACAGATGGGCACAGGTAACCAAGTTCTTGGTGATTGTGGACAAAGAATTGAACTGAACACATAGAGAGTTTATAGCAGAAAAAGAGAGAACAGATTTGTTAATCGGCAGCACACTCCACAGAACATGGGAGTAGGCCAACTCTGAGCAGAGATTGACCTCAGAGGCTGGAGGGATTCTATTCTTATTGGGTAGATATTTCCTGGCTAGTTTTGGTGGGGTTTTATTATGCATGTACAAGTGGTAACATTACTTCAAAGCTACTGTGCATGTGGTCTCCCGTGATTTTCCTTGATTGGACACTCAGGAAGGGAGTCCCATAATTTATTATAATGCTATTATAATGAAGCAGGGGCCACGTAACACCTTCTGTGTAGGTGCATTCATGATTCACCATGATTCAGCACTTTTCCAGAAAGCAAGAACAACGATGTTAGAACAGGTTCTCTATCCTGTATCAGTGACATTTATCTTAGTCCCAGGGCACCTCTGGAGTTTCCTTTTTCCTAACTATCTCTTGCTTCAACATTACTTAGCTTATAGTGTCACTGGAAAATTCATTTTAAGCTCTTAGTATAGTGAGACAGTGGGTACCCAGGATGTAGTGAGTATTCTATGTAATCTGGCTATTATGTTTCTATCACATCAGCTCATGGATATGGCATGATGGTTGGCTTTCTCTTAATAGGCATTTGCTGTTGAATATGGAACTGTGTCCTTTATTGTGGGCAAGTTGTTTTAATATTCCTTCTTGGTTTTCCTGGATCATTTTGCTGACCAAATATCAAGGCAATGCCAACAAGTTTTCTATGACCCCCATCCCTCCTTACTTACCCTCCTCCCACTCATCTGAGAGGTCCAAGAGACCAGGATGGGCCAGGGCTGAGATCTGAACCCTGGCATCCTGGCTCCAGTGACTCTCTGCTTCTAACTGCTACCCTCTATTGTCACCTGTCTCTCTCTCTCTCCCTTTCCCAACTTCTTTTTCTCTGGTTTTCTCTCCCTCCCTGATATTCTCATTTGGCATCTTGCTGCTGCTGCTCTTCCCATTCTTCAGGAATGGAGTGAATGAGAGTGTTACAGAGTGGTGCAAATGAAAATTTTGGAGCCCAGCCCTTGGGCCAATCACAAGGATGGGTGTTTTTTATGTATGTTTCCTTCTCATTAGGAGGTCATTTGAGCCTCCTAATGACCTAATGTGCTTGGGATTTTTGTCCACATTTTATGAAGAAACAGTAAGTAATGGGTAAGAGTAGAGACCCTCTGGACCCAGGCATCAGGGTTCACATTTCAATACTGGCCCATTTTGGTCCTTGGGACCTCTCAGGTTCATTATCAACTCTCTACATGCTTAAGTTTCCTCACTCTAGTTTTCATTAAAAAGACACAGTGTTAGAGAAATTACTTATTTATAGAATGTAATTTTTCCCATGCAGCTCAATATCCTAGCGATATATGGAAGAGCTGTCTTCCCACTGCTTTTCCCAGCCAGCAATAGATAGCAACAGTTTCCTAGCAGAGACTTCACCTTTCATTTGATTCATCTTTCTATTATGTATTCTTGTTGCTGGCATTAGATCCTAAATTTCCCAATCCCTTATGCTATAATTTTTCACCCTCTTCTCATCTTTCCATCCCTTTATTAGCCTAACTTTGCTACCTAGTTGCCTGTTAGGCCTGGTGATTTCCCTCTTAGCAGCTCCTGCCATCACCATAGGGTCCAGTGTGTAGCACTGGGCATTGCAAGAGGTGCTAAGTAATCACTATAGTGTGGCAATGAATACTACATAAAGAGTGAACAAATGAATGAAACACAAAGTAATGGAAACTGGCAGAGGCTCCCACTGCCCTTTATTCCTAGCCTCAAGAGTGACACTCCATTTGAATCTGGATTTGTCAGAGAAGCTGTGAGAAACTGGGATGTTTTCCTTCTGAGAGAGTGTCACCACTGAACACAAGAATTGTTCCTTGAGCCTAATGCCAGGGGTGGGATGAAAGCAGGAGCAGGCATATGGGGACAGAAGAGTGTGGTACACTGCTGGTTGTGAGGACAAGATGACAAGTTCAAAGTAAGCTGGGACAATAGGGAACAACTTGCCAAGAAAGTTGCCTTTGACCCAAAAATGGCTAAGTAAGTGCATTTAAGGATGAATTTTTATTAAAAAATTTCTGTGGTTTATTTTTTCCTACTTTAAAGGGGTCCTAGCCCCAGTAGCTTTCCATTCAAGAGGCAGTAGGTTATGTCCAAGATCATAGACAGAGCAGCTTCAGTTCATATTCTGGTTCCACAATTCACAAGCTGTGTGGCTTTAGAGAATATTTTTAATTCCTCTGGGCCTCAGTTTCCTTTCTGTGGAATGGAGATTTGATTGTATGAGGGTTAAAGTGAGTTTTTATACATAAAGCATTTAAAATAGCACCTGGCACAGAATGGGCACAGATTTAAGTGTCTAGTATTATTAATCTAAATCTGCTGTAATTGAAGTCCACCTACTGTAAGCTCTTCTGAGCCACAGAGCTCTAAGTCCTAAGTGATGCTACATTTTCTTTTCTATCTGTCTGGATTTTTCAGTCTCAGCTTTTTCTGGAGAAGAGCTGTGTACAAACTTGACCAGACTCTTGAAGGGAGAATGGTAGGCAACTTTTTCTTGTCTTCTTTTTATCTTATTTCTTTTCATTTTATTCAGACTCCTAGGGTAGAAGGTTAGAGGCTCCAGAAACCTTTATAAGTGAACAGTTTCTTCTGGCCAAGAATGTAGGGAGCTCAGTGTATAAGGGGTCTTGGACATATGATCTGTGTGATCTTGAGCAACAACCATTTGTGCCTCAGTTTCTAATGGTTAATCTAACATCACAGAGTGGTTTTGAGGAAGGTATGAAATAAGACACATAGGTGCTTGGCACAGAACAGGTTGTCCTTGTATGTGAGAGGAAGTTCCACAGAATAAAGCAGTCTTAGTTGGTGTCTTTCTGAGAAGAAATAGGGATAAGGCCTAAAACTCAGACAAACAGGGAGGGACATGCATCTTGCTGGGTTAGCTGCAGGTAAAGGCCCTGCAAGAGCACCTGAGCTATAGGACATTTTCCCTGGGCTGCTTCTGACTCACTGTGGGGTCAGGCAGCTATCTGGTGCCCACCAAACCCAGAACCCAGACATTTTGTTTTAGACATGTACTCAGACAAAACTTTTGGAGGTTTGTCTGGTGACTTCTCCTCTGCCCACAACTGCCATTGACAGTGGATATGGTGGTGGCTGTACAAGTCTATGGCTGGGAGGGGGAGTGTAATGAGTATATGGGTATGAGTGTGTATATGTGTGTGTATCAGATACAGCACACACAAATAGCTTGTGATGATGCTGGACCAGTTTGGGAAGGTAGGAGGAGCTGGGAGAAGAGAGGGTCAGAGGGCAGCCAGTGTCAATAAGTCCCCACAAACAAGGGTGTTGGAGACTCACCTTCCTAGAGGAGGCTGCATTTCACTCCTAAACTTCAGTTGCATGACACATTTACCTACTGCATGTCTAGAGTCTGAGCTGCAGAATCCTATGAACCAGTAGCCCTATAGATCTGTTGCTCAGGTGCATGTTAATAACTCAGAGGCATGGTGAGGCAATGACAGTCAGAGAGGGACACATTATTACATTGGAATTCCTCAAATTTGATTCATAAACATGTGTTTGGTTTATATTCTTCTGGTTGATGAAACAGAATGACTGAAATTTTAATTATACAAATCAGTTTTCAACCAGCCTATGCTGCGAGGTACTTTGTGATGTTGAAAGTTTGCAAGTGTCAGGAAAAAAGACAAAGTCTTACTGGTATCCAGTCATCCCTTATTCAGGAAGTAGGGATGAGCAGCTACAGAAATGGATTTGAGAAAAACAAACTTAAGGAGAAAAGCAAAGTCTCCTAAAGCTTTAGGGAATAATCAAAATGAGCACAGCCATGCAGAAGTAAGTAGGCATCATTCCCATCTTTGAGGAGCTACACCTTAGAACACTTGTCTTTTTCCATCTATATATTCTTCGCATCCTACAAGCACAGAAGAACTTATTCTTCATATTCTACAACCACAGAAGAACCTATTCTTCTATATTTTCATATAGTCCTTTTAAGCCATAGAGATTTCCTAGGAGATTACATAATACATTAATAGAAATTATTGATGTGGAAGAAAAACCAAGAGCTGCAAACACAGCCAAGTGCTTCCTAGTTCAGTGATCTTCAACAGCTCCCTCCTCCCCACCAACCACATGTGTGCATACATTCTCAAGGGTATGATGGGTGTGGTGGGCCTTGCTATGGAAAAAAATGTGCTTTAAATTATGTGGAAAGCCCCATAGACTGGCTGTTTGGGAAGAGCTGGTTGACAAATAGTTTCCCTATAGTTTCTTCAATGATGATGTAAAATAAACAGTATCCAATAGAACCTGTTATACAGGCCCCCTCTGCAACATCACATCCAAGTCATGTGTCAGAGACAAAGCCATTCATTCTGGCTCCAGGATGTGGTTATCTGTATGTCACTCCTTATCATCCAGGATCAGTTTTGGTCATTAGTGAGCATCAAACTAACAGCATGGGAGGAAATTGAGAGATCATGAAATCTAACTCTTTTATGATAAAAATAAAGTTTAATTCAGTTCAACTGAGCTTGAACCAAAGTCATTCATTTATTTATTCTTTGTTTATTCATTCATAAAAATATTACTGAGAATGACTTTCTATTGGAAAATGCTCTTTTCTCTGTGCCAGAGTTACCATCTCAAAAGAAGCAAATCATCAAGCTAGTCTTCAGTGAACTTGAGTCTACTAGTGACAAATGATCTATGCTTCTATAGTTAAAAAAGTGTCAAGATTAAATAGCCTCTTCTATCCATAGATGTTCTAACACCAATAATGAAAGATAGTCCTACGGGCATTTGCTCCAGGTTGGTGTGAAGGGGAAAGACTCAACATTATGAGTACAGAACCAGTGTTGGGGGGGATAGGCAATTATTGTTAGGTTAGTTTTAAGCTGCTGAATTTGAAATCTACAGGCCATTGAAGAGAATTTTCCAACAGTTTTAGAAACATGAGTCTAGAGCCTGGGGGAAAGATAGAACAGAGGTGCATATTTGGCAGATATTGACAAGTAGGTGGTAATTACAACTATGAAATAGGGCATTGGTCCACCCTACCATTCCTCAAGCTGAGAAAAATTTTCCAACCTTTTAAATTGAAAATGAGTTCTTAAAAGGAATGACCTTGCCTTTTCCCTAAGTCAATACAATTCAGCCACTGACACATTGCATCTTTATTGAATTTTCTGATGTCTGTTCAGTTCATCTTCCTAGACTCTGTTCTCTGAGGTTCTAATCAACAAATGTTCAGGGGAGAATTGAAAAATCCCATGTGTAATCAAACTTTTGTCCTAGGTTGCAGATATTCTGTTTCCTTCCTTTAAAAGCTTTATCCCCTTCTCTGCTTTTACATCATTTTGCAGTGCCTGCAGGGTAATTGCTGGTTTCTAAGGTGATTTTCTTTATTGGTAAGAGCAAATAGTTGTCAAGGAACTGCTCTACAACTTCATTTAATGTGCCAGTGCCCCTTCATACAAAATAGAGAATTAGCTGAATTCATTATTTAATTTCTTGTGTAAGATTGATGAATACAGTTCTTAATGATATTCTCTGTATCTTTATAGTACCTGACATACAGTGAAGATTATTTTACTATACTCTGTTGTAACTCTGAGATTTCAATGCTCTTTACATGTGTGTAGACTCAATATTTACTTATTTTTTTAACGGAGTTCATGGCAAGCTCAAGTAATGAGCACTAATTAAAAAGATACACAAGGCAATCAGGAAGATATAGATCCATTGTTAGTCTACTAGGGCTGCCATTTAAAATGCCACATACTGGGTGACTTCAATAACAGCAATGTATTTCTCAGTTCTGGATGCTGACAGTTTAAAATCAAGGTGCCAACAGGGTTGGTTTCTGGTGAGACCTCTCCTGGCTTTCACCTGGCTGCCTTCTTGCTGGGTGAACTCTTGGTGTCTCTTCCTTTTCTTGTAAGGACACAGTCCTATTGGATTAGGGTCCCACCATTATGATCTAATTTTAACTTAATTACCTCTTTACACTATCTCCAAATCCACTCACATTCTGCAATACTGGAGGCTAAGACTTCAACATATGAATTTTGTGAGCACACAGCTCACCGCATAAAAGACCCCTCAAGAGCCCAGGAACAGGAAATGTTTTCAAAGACTCACAAAGGCTGTAACTAGAAACAAGCTAGTTTTAAGGATTTCAGAAGCAAGACTCCGTGGATCTTTTTGATAGTCCAGATGAACCAAGCAGTACTGGGTTAATAAACATTTCTCAAACCCAAAACAACAAAGGGGTATTTTTTTCTGTTTTATACCACTTGGTTTTTGCTGGTCAGCAGGGTGCTATATTCACCATGGTTTTCTCAGGATCCTGGGCTCATAGAGCAGCTATCATATTGAGCACTGGTGGTCTCTGTGCCTGAGGGAAAAAGAAGTTTGGTGGACTCTTGCCTTGGCAAGCAAGTGCCCCATCCCACAAATTACATACACTACTCTGCTCAGAACTCATTGAAACTCAAATCTTGGCCAGACATACTCACCTGGTAGAGACTGGAAGTACAGTCCTACCAGGTGCTAAGAAAGAAAAAAATGGGTAGACAGTACTAATAGCTATTACATCATCACTGCAGAGCTCACCATGGATGAGACTTAGTCAGTTGTTCAGAATCTGCTTCTTTTTATAGATCTTTACATGTCTCTTCCTCTTCCAATTAGCTTCCACATAATTTATGCAATTTTCTTTCCCCTATTCCTCAGTTTTTTATTATTCACAGTTTTAGTATCATAATAACTCATAATTCCATGTGGCTTCTCATCATCTCTACATGTGTCTCATAGTATTTCCCTATTCATCCACACATAATAAATTCTCTGTACTTCTCAGAAAACATAGTTGCTATAGCTCACAACTAGGCAGTAGGTTTTACCTCAAGATACTTCATAGTTTCCAGTCTATAGACAGTCTTCTTCAGGGTATGTCTACTTTTGTTCTTGAATGGGAGATCTCATGTTGAAAGTAATGGAGCCACATGAGGCTAACCCTTCCTCAGATGCTATGCCATAGAAGTTCCTCTTGCAATGATCCCTAAGCAGGGTGGGGAGTATGGTTATGTGTATAGGAGGGTTGGTAGTCACAGAATGTGCAGTAAATTAATACTAAGGCCTGAGTTATTAATGTCAAAGAATCTAGGAAATTTAATATTTTGAAGACAACTAGATTTCTCCCTTTGGATCTTAAGGATGATCAAAATCAGTACATTTAATGAACCTACCTGGTTATATAGGGGTTCAGAACAGGCCTCCTCAAAATATATCACTTCAGCATTTAAATTTTTTGAGCTGAAGGCAATCAAGCTCTGAAGGCATGAGAAACTTTCACTTCTCCTTTAAAGAATTTAAATTAAGTGTTTTGCCCATAATAAGAGTTAGCACTAGAAATAACTTCTTGTAACCTACCTTGCAGTGTAGGTCAATGTTCAAATTACTGAATATCTCTCTGTTCTTCTTACTCTCCTACAATGAACTTCCTCCCTTCTGAAGCCCCAAGGTGATCCTTAGCTCAGAATGTCATAAATAACTTCATTTTCCCTTTCTGTCCCTGAAACTTTTTAAGTATGTGGGGTCTCTGACTTTCCCATACTTGGGGTTCCCATACATATATATATATATATATATATATATATATATATATATATATATACACACACACACACAATTAAATTTGGTCATTTTCCCCTACCTATCTATTTCATGTTTATTTAATTATTAGACCAGCCAAAAGACCCTTAAGAGTAGACAAAAGTTTCCTTCAACCCCACAGTTATAAGGTTTCTTTACTTTATGTAAAGTGGTATGTTTACCCAGAGTATCCTGTAAAAAGTTCATAATGTTATATTGTAAAATACTAGTGAACAGAATGCAAAGATGTAATACAGGAAAAATATAATTCTAAAATTTATTCAAATGAATTTAAGAAAGGAAAAACAAGTAAGAAATAGTAGATCTTAAGAAAGGAAAAACAAATATGAAATAGTAGATCTAAATCCAATTATAACAATAATTATATTAAATGCTAATAGACTAAGTGTTCCAGTTAAAAGCCAGAGATTCCCAGCACTGATATAAAACAAGACCCAAATATATTCTGTATACAAGAAACACATCAATACTCAATGAGCAAAAACTAAAATCTTTTCCACTAAGATCAGGAACAAGACAAGGTTGTCCACTTTCACCACTTCTACTCAATATAGTATTGGAAGTCTTAGCCACAGCAATTAGACAAGAAAACGAAATAAAAGGCATCCAAATTGGAAAGGAGGAAACAAAACTATCATTGTTTGCAGATGACATGATAGTGTACATAGAAAATCCTATAGACTAGGCCAAAAAGCTGCTTGACCTAATAAATGAATTTGGCCAAACAGCAGGATACAAAGTCAATATCCAGAAATCAAAGGCATTTTTGTATACCAACAATGAAAGAGCAGAAGCAGAAGTCAAGGAAAAAAATCCCATTTGATATAGCAAAAAGAAAAATAAAATACCTAGGAATAAACCTAACCAAGGAAGTAAAAGATCTATACTCAGAAAACTACACAACACTGAAGAAAGAAATCAAGGAAGACACAAACAAAAGGAAACACATACCGTGTTTGCGGATTGGAAGAATTAACACCATTAAAATGTCCATACTACCCAAAGCAATTTACAGATTCAATGCAATGCCTATCCAATTACCAATGGCATATTTTACAGATATAGAACAAACACTTCAAATATTTATATGGAGCCATAAAGAACCTTGAATAGCTGCAGCAATTTTGAGAAAGAAGAACAAAATAGGAGGGATCACAATACCTGACACCAAACTGTATTACAAGGCCACTGTAATCAAAGCAGCCTGGTACTGGCACAAAAACAGGAACATGGACCAGTGGAATAGAACAGAGAGCTCAGAAATAAACCCAATTCTCTATGGTCAATTAATATTCAACAAAGGAGGCAGCAATATAAAATGGAGTAAAAGTAGCCTCTTCAACAAGTGGTGTTGGGAGAACTGGACAGCTACATGCAAAAAAATGAAACTCAAGCACCAGCTTACACCATACACAAAAATAAATTCAAGGTGGATAAAAGATTTAAATATAAGCCGTGACACCATTAAAGTCCTAGAGGAGAACGTAGGTAGGAAAATCTCAGACATTTCACACAGCAACATTTTTACTGATATGTCCCCTAAAGCAAGGGACATAAAGGAAAGAATAAACAAATGGGATCTCATCAAAATAAAAAGCTTCTGCATGGCTAAAAAAAACAGTATTAAAATAAAAAGAAAACCAACTCTAGGGGAAAATATATTCGCCAATGATACCTCAGACAAAGGTTTAATCTCCAAAATATATAAAGAACTTACACCACTCCACTGTAAGAAGACAAGCAACCCAATTAAAAAATGGGCAAAGGACTTGAACAGACACTTCTCCAAGGAGGACATACAGAGGATCCAGAGAGACATGAAAAGATGCTCAGTATTGCTAGCTATCAGAGAGATGCAAATTAAAACCACAATGAGATCCACTTCACACCTGTCAGAATGGCCATCATAAATAAAGCAACAAACAACAAGTGTTGGAGAGGTTGTGGAGAAAAGGGGACCCTAGTACACTGTTGGTGGGATTGCAGACTGGTACAACCACTATGGAAAACAGTATGGAATTTTATAAGAAAACTAAAAATGGATCTACCTTTTGACCCAGCAATTCCACTGCTCGGATTATATCCTAAGAACACTGAGACACCAATCCAAAAGAACCTATGCACCCCAATGTTCATAGCAGCACAATTTATAATAGCCAAGTGTTGGAAGCAACCTAGGTGCCCATCAGTAAATGAATGGATCAAGAAACTATGGTACATTTACACAATGGAATTCTATGCAGCAGAAAGAAAGAAGGAGCTCCTACCCTTTGGGACAGCATGGATTGAACTGGAGAGCATTATGCTCAGTGAAATAAGCCAGGCAGTGAAAGACAAATACCATATGATCTCACCTTTAACAGGAACCTAATAAAAAAAAACAAACAAACAAGCACAATATAACCAAAGACACTGAAATTGAGAAGGGGTTGATAGTCACCAGAGCGGAGAGGGGTGGGAATTTCAGGTGGAAAGGGGAAGGTTTTGGAGCAACAAGTATAAAGGACACATGGACAAAAACTAGCAAGGGTAGAAATGGGAGGGGGGAGGGGAGGGCAGGGGCTGTGGGCTGAAATGGGAGCAAAAGACAGAAAACTGTACAAGAACAACAATTAAAAAATAAATTAAATCTTTAAAAAATAAAAATAATAAAAATTTAAAAAAAAAGAAACACCTCAATGGATAAAAGACTTAAATATAAACCATGACACCATAAAAGAAATTCCTAGAGGAAAACATAGACAGGAAAATTTCAGACATTCCACACCGCAATATTTTCACATATATGTACCCTAGAGCAAGGGATGTAAAAGAAAGATGAAACAAATTGGACTACATCAAATTAAAAGGCTTCTACACGGGTAAACACAACATCAGCTAAATGAAAAGGGAACCAACCATATGGGAAAACATATTTGCCAATGATACCTCAGACAGGGGTTTGATTTCCAAAATATATAAAGCATGCACACAACTCCACACCAGTAAGACATACAACAAAATTTTAAAAATGGGCAAAAGACCTGAACAGACACTTCTCCAAGGAAAACATACAGAGGGCCCATAGATATATGAATGGATGCTCAACATCACTAGCCATCAGAGAGATGGAAATTAAAAGTACAGTGAGATACTGCTTCATACCGGTCAGAATGGCCATGATTAACAAACCAATAAACAACAAGTGCTGGTGAGTTTGTGGAGAAAAGGGAACCCTAGTGCACGGTTGGTGGGATTGCAGACTGGTGACTGGTGCAGCCACTGTTGAAAACAGTATGAAATTTCCTCAAAAAACCAAATATGGAACTGCCTTTTGACCCAGTGATTCCACTGCTGGGATTATACCCTAAGAATCCTGAAATATCAATTCAAAAGAACCTTGTACCCCAATGATCACAGTAACATTATTTACAATAGCCAAGTGCTGGAAGGAGCCTAAGTGACCATTAGTAAAGGAGTGGATCAAAACCTGTGGTACATTTACACAATGGAATACTATGGAGGAGAAAGAAAGAAGGAACTCCTACCCTTCATGATAGCATGGATGGAATTGAAGAGTACTATGCTAAATGAAATAAGCCAGGCAGCAAAAGACAAATACCATATGATTTCACTTGTAAGTGGAACCTAATCAACAAAACAAAGAAGTGAGCAAAACAGAACCAGAGACTTGGAAATAAAAAACAACTGACAGTGACCAGAGGGTTTGGGATGGGGATAACAGGGATTAGAAGGGGAAGGGTCAAGTCAAGGAATAGGTAGGAAAGACCCATTGACAAGGACAAATGGAGAGGGGGTGGAGAGCTGAATGTAGGAGAGGGGGCTGAGTAGGCAGGGGCGAGTAATAAAGGAAAATGAGGACAACTGTAATTGAACAACAATAAAAAAATTTTTAAAAGAAACACAACTGTCGTGAAGATGCAGGTAAGTTGAAAGTAAATGGAAACAAAAATATCCACCAGGCAAACAGTTAGTATAAGAATGCTGGTGTAATTATATTAATACCAGTTAAAATTACAAAGATAAAGAGAGGTGTTTCATGACAAAAAAGTCAGTTATTAAGGATGCATGTGTATGTACCTAAGGATAGAGCCACCAAATATATGAAAGAAAAACTGACAAATTTAAAGAAAGAAAATGACAATTCCATAATCAGAAGGATTTTAATAGCCTAATCTTGGGAAATGATAAAACAAGTAGGCAAAATATCAGCAAGATATTGAGGATCTGAACACTATCAAATACCACTCTGTCCTAATTGACATTTGTAGAATACTGTACCCAACAACTGTCAAACATACATTCCTTTCAAGTGCATATTGGTATGTTCATCATAAAAAAATGACCACATATTTTACCATAAAAAAATCGATAAATTTAGAAGCCTGGTGACAAAATTATGTTCTTTGACCACAGCAAAATTTAATTAAAATAAATGACATCAAAATATCTAAGAAAATTTCAATATTTGGAAAATAAAAAGCACACTGTTAAATACTTCATGAATCATACAAGAAATTACAAAAGAAATTAGAAAATATTTTCTTTTTTATTAAATATTTTATTGTTGTTCTATTATGGTTGTACCAATTTTCTCCCTTTGCTCTGCTTTGCCCAGCCCACCACCCTGCTCCCACAGTCAATCCCCACACCATGGTCCGTGTCCATGGGTCTTTCACACATGCTCTTTAACTAATCCCTTTCCCTTCTTTCTACTATTATACCCCTTCAGCCTCTCTACTGGTTGCTGTCTGTTCCTTTTTTCCATGCCTCTGGTTTTATGTTGCCTGTTTGTTTTGTTCATTGGGTTCCTTTTATAGGTGAGATCATATGGTATTTGTCTTTTGATTGTGTTTTTAATTTGCATCTTTCTGATGGCTAGTGATATTGAGCATTCTCTCAAGTGCCTATGGATCACCCATATGCTCTCCTTGGAGAAGTGTCTATTGAGGTCCTTTGCCTATTTTTTAATTTTTTTTTGTCTTCCTGATGTTGAGTCATGTGAGTTCTTTATATATTTTGGAGATCAAACCCTTGTCTGAGACATCATTGGCAAATATGTTTTCTCATATGGTCAGTTCTCTTTTCATTTTGATGATGGTTTCTGTAGCCATGCAGAAGCTTTTTAGTTTGATGTAGTCCCATTTGTTTATTCTTTGCTGTCTTTCCTTTGCCCTAGGACATATATCAGCAAAAATGTTACTGCATGGGATATCTGAAATTTTCCTGTGCATGTTTTCCTCTAGCACTTTTATGATGTCATGACTTATATTTAGGTCTTTTACCCATCTTAAATTAATTATAGTGTGTGGTGTAAGTTGGTGGTCTTGTTTCACTTTTTTGCATATACCTGTCCAGATCTCCCAACACCATTTTTTATTATTATTAACAAAGATAATAAATCATTACCACATAAGGTACATTTTAGGAGCACAAGTTCCTTTAACATTGAAAAAATCTATCAATGTAATTCACAATGTAAATAAAATAATTGATTGTATCAATAGATGCAGAAAACCATTTGACAAAATCCAATACCCGTTTATGATAAAAACTTCCAGCAACCTAGGAAGAGTAAATAACTTCTTTAATCTGATAAAAGATATTTATGAAAAATTTACAGCAAACCTTGGAGAAGGCAAAAGACAGAAAAAGCACAAACATTGAAAGAAAAAGGTAATACATTGGATTTTAAAAACAAAAAATTTTGCCCTTCAAAATACACTATTTTTAAACATTTTATTTATTATTAGAAAGAGGGGAAGGGAAAGATAAAGAGAGGGGAGAAACATAAATGTTCAAGAGAAACACTGATCAGTTGCCTCTTCTACACCCTCAACCAAGGACCTGGCCTACAACCCAGGCATGTGTCCTGACTGGGAATTAAACTGTCAACCTTTTGGTCTGTGGGACTATGCCCAACTCACTGAGCTACACCAGCCAGGGCCAAAGTACACGATTAAATAAGTAAACTAACAAATAAACAAAGCCAGCCAAAATGGGAGAAAGTACTCACTATGTGTATATCTGACAAAATATGTATATCCAAGATATAAAAAAATTATAACTCAATAATAAAAACATAAACAACTCAAATGGGTAAAAGATTTGAACATAAAAGATGGTATACAAGTGATCAATAATCACTTGAATATATGCTCAACATCTTTAGCAATCAGGAAAATGCAGGTTAAAATTACAATGAAATGTCCCTACAAACTCCTTAGAGTGACAAGAATGAAAAAGGCTGACAACATAAAGTGTTGACAAGGATAAGGTACAACTGAAAGTCTTATGCATTTCTGGTGGGAATGGAAAATGATCCAACAACTTTGGAAAACAATCTGGCAGTTAGTATGAACTGACTGTTTGTGTTCCCTAAAATTCATGTATTGATACCTAATCCTCAACTTGATAGTATTTGGGAGTGGGGCCTTTGGAAGGTGATTAGATCATGCAAGTGGAGCTGTCATGGATGGATTAGTGCTCTTATAAAAGAGACCACAGAGAGCTCCCTTGCTCATTCTGCCATGTGAGGACACAGTGAAAAGACAGCTATCTAAGAAGCAGGAAACTGGCTTTTAACAGTACACTGAATCTATGGGTAACTTGATCTTGGGCTCATCAACTTTTAGAACTGTGAGAAATAAATTTCTGTTGTTTATAACTCACCTACTTAATGATATTCTGCTATAGCCATCTGAATGTACTAAGAGAGCAGTTTCTTAAAATTTTAGCAGTATCTGTCATATTACTTAGCAATTCTACTCAAAGGTATATATCAAAGAAAAATGAAAACATGAGTCAACATAAAAGACTTATGAATGTTTATAGCAGTAATATCTCAATAGCAGAAACTGGATGTTGGAGGGAAGCAGAAAACAAACGCCCTTCAAGATGTGAATGGATAAACAATGAGCTATAGCCATATAATGGAATATTATTCAGTGACAAAAAGCATTAATCACTAATGTCTGTCACAGTGTGGGTAGGTCCCCAGAACATTATACTCAATTAAAGAAGCCAGACACAAAAGAGCACATACTTTATTATTCAATTATATAAAATACAAATTAATCTATAGTAACAACAATAGATCAGTGACTTTCTGATGTCAGGGTTTGAGAAAGGAATAGAAGAACTTTTCAGGGTTCATAAAAGTGTTCTCAATCTTGACTGTGATGGTGATTTTAAAGGTGAGTACAATGGTCAGTATTCATTCATTTTAGATGCAGCTTATCATATGTAAATTATTCCTCAATAAAGTTGATCAAGAAAAAATATCACCACATTTTAATCAACTCTGTTAAGTCTTGGTTGGTGGGCTGGTATCCTTAGTCATTATACTCCTTGTTGAAAAGGCTTTGCAAACTTCTACGGTGCTATCTGTTAAAGGGTTGCCATTATTATTACCTTGGGAGACTTGATGTACTCATTAAAGGTAACACAAAAGGACAATTTCCTGAGAGATAGCCCTCTGAACTGTGTTTTGTTTACAATACCATTTATAACACCAAATATGTGGGTGTTTTTGCTCGTAACAACCAATTCTCCAATTCTCCATAAACCAATTTGATGTCCTCCAGTTCAATTCAATTTTGATAATAACTACCTGGAAGTAGCCCAGACATCACAAATTAAGATTTCAGTCATACAAGACTGCCTCCACTTCAGACGCAAATCATACATCCATGCCACCCATACTTCTAACTGACTGGCTATAAAATAAGGGGTTCCCACAGCACCCTCCTCTGGTTGATAATTTGCTAGAATAGCTAACAGAACTCAGAAATGCAGTTTACTTCCTATTACTGTATTTTTATAAAGGAACAGGGCAAGGTATGGGGGGGAAAGGGCACAGAGCTTCTGTGCCCTCTCCAGTCACACCACCCTCCCAGCACTAACCTGGAAGTTTTCTGAAATCAGTCTTTTATGTTTTTTATAGAAAATTTATGACATAGGCATAATTGATTAAATTATTGGTTGTTGGTTATTGAACTCAATCTTCACCTTTTCTTCTCCCTGGAAGTCAGGGGAGGAGCAGGGTGAAAATGGGATTAAAAGTTACAACTTTCTAATCATGTAATTGGTCCCTCTGGCAGTTAGTCCCCATCCTGAAGCTATCTTGGGCCAGCCAGTCCCCTCATTAGCATAAAGACAGGTATGGTTTAAAAGTGTTCATTATGGATAACAAAAGATGCTCCTTTCACCCCATCACAAGGTTTTTAAGGTGGTGGAAGGGTGCTGGGAGGGTGGTGTAACTGGAGAGGGCACAAAAGCTCTGTGCCCCTTCCTCTCATACCTTGCCCTGTGCTTCTCAAGCTGTTCCTGACTTGAATCTTTCATAAAAAGCCAGTAATAAGAAGTGAACTGCTCTTCTGTCTGTGTCAGGAAACAAAGACAAAAAATATAGACAGAGTATGGCAAAGTAGGTTTACAGTTGTACTTACTTTTCTCTACCCAGTATATATATTTACATACACACATACACACGCACATATATACCTTATATCATAATATCACACCTCCACATTGAACGAAGAGGGTAAATCTAAGTTGGTTTTCCATTAGTGCTGTGGACTTGTTTGAGATGTAGCATCGAAAATACACACACATTACTGTAATTTAAAATAAGTCCAAAGAAAACATTTTACAATTATAATGACATCTGCAGCCTGGTAATTTGAAAGATAAGAATTGTTTTCTGTGTAATCAATATGAACTGTGCCTATAAATGCAGTCTTTTTAATTAGATACACTGCTTGAGATTCTTAAACTGCTGTGGCATCTTCCAGGCAGAACACCTTGGCACCTAGCATCAGGACTTTCCTGAATGACTTTCCCAGGCTCTTGGAACAGACTGGATAACGATTTATAATCTGGAGAGCTATGCAAAGACATTTTGCTTGTGGAAATAACATGAAAATCTCTGAGTCTCAATGGAATTCCCTGAAATTTCTCTGAGTTTGAGAGTCAAATAAACTCCAAGGTCCCACCCAAATGCATTCAGATCTGCCTTTTCAGACTCTTGTGGAAGTGTTTGGCTCCTCTTCTTGGATTAACTCATTGGAATGTGAGCACAACTCCAAAGGTGCAACCCCAGGGCTTCTGAGACCCATGAATGTGTTGCTCTGAGGTCAGGCCAGGGGTGAAATTGGACTAAAAAAGCTCATTGACTTGGGATACAGCCACTAAGTTTCTTTTGGATTCATTTTGAATCTAGAAATCACAATTTTCTATTATGCAGCCAAGGTTTTTCTTAAAAAATGGCTTCATTTTACTTAAATAAGAGAGTAGTGTTATACTAGTTTTGTAAAAGATGGCTGATACATAAACAGAAAAATTATTGACCCCTTTTCTTTGAGTTTTAGCTTCTGTTCATCTGATTCTTTTTTTAATTTCTCTTAACATAGGAAACAAAAGCTAATAAGTGTTTGATTTCCTAGGACTCTTTAAGGACCGTTATTCTCAAAGGTCTTCATTTTCTGCAGCAATCTCACTGCACCTCTTTAGTGTGTCTCATTACCTGCTGCTCTGCAGAAGTTCAGTTTAAGTTCTGAGCTTGCCAAATGACATGAATTAGTAATAAGCAGATCACTGCAACTTCATAGAAATGTTGAAATAAGTAGAGAAATAGTAGGAACATTAGAAGTGTGCATCAGGAGGGAAGATGGTGGTATGGTAGAAGGGAGCAAATTCCACTTCCCCCTACATACTGGTGAAAAGCCTGGTTGATCTACAGAGGAACAGAGCAAAACAGCCAACAGTACCACAGCATATATAAAAATAGGAGGACAAAAATTGCAGTGGACATTGAAAAACCAGACGGAAAGGAAAGTACTTCAGGACAAGGGCCCAGGGATCAGTGTGGGGACCAGGGCAGCTGCAGGCCCAGGCCCGGTGCTTGCTGGATCTGCCAAAGGGCTCTTGGGAGAGAGCCAGGTCAACTGCACTCTCCCTGGCCAAACAAGGTTTGAGCAGCACCAGGAGAGACCTAATTGGTTGCTTGAAGTCACAGAGAGGGGAATAAGGACTGAGTGGCAAACACACAGGGGCTGTGAGCACTGATGCATATCCCTGGAAGCAGTGCATGCCCCAGCCCAAGTGATCAGACAGCAGCCTGGCTGCACACCCCCAACCAGAGGAGGCGGCTTTGTGGAAGACCCGGAGCCCACACCTGTGAACCCCAGGTGAGTGCGCACACTGCAGGAAACCCAGAACCCACAGCCGTAAACTTGGGGAGCTCACGCATGTGCACTACATAGGAGACCCAGTGTTCATACCCGTAAACCTGGGAAAGTGTGTGCTCTGCAGATGGCCTGGAGCCTATGCCAAGGCCCTGGGGACAGGTGCCGGGCTAGCCCTGGGGAGAGTAGCCCAAAGCAGACTCAGTGCTAAACAGGGAGAAAAGCAATACCAGTGGCCCCTCACCCTGCTGCAGCCAGCAAGACCAGAAAAACTGGTTTGGCCAGTTTGAAACCAGCAAGAGGTTTTTTTGTTTGTTTGTTTGTTTGATTTTTTAAGTAATTTTTATTTTTTATTATTTTTATCCTTCAATTCCTTTTGCTTGTCTTTCCTTCTTTCTTGTTTTATTCCTTCTTCCTTTCTTTCCAATTTTATCTCTTCTTCCTTTCTCTGCTTTTTTTCTTTTTTCTCTTTTTAAATACCCACAAGTGAGACAAAAACAAAACAAAACAAAACAAAACAAAAATGGAATTGTGAAAAGACCAGTGTTAGACCCAAAGAGGGGGCATCCCAACAGCTGAGACAGTGAGACAAATTTCACTTTTCTATTACAGAGAAACTGCAAGTTATTGAATATCTGTATTATTATTTTGTCATTATTCTTACATCTTTTATTTGAATATATTTTTATATTCCTCTTATTTCTGTTTAGTCTTCTTTGCTTGGCTGGTTATATTATATTGTTTGACAGGTTTCCCCTGTTCTCTCGTCCATAGTGTATTTCTAATTTACTGTCCTTCACTCCAGTTGTGCCCCATTAGCACACTACTCAAGGTCCTACACTCCCTATTCTTGTTATCTAGATCTCATAGATTCCATCATATGATTGTTGTTCTAATATTATTGTAAATAATAGTTGTTTCATACAATTGTAAATACTATACAACACCCACCCCAGATCTTAGCCCACTTCACGGTTTCCTAAACTCTATTACTGTAGTGGTTAACTCTATTTTCTCACACACTACACCTATTTACGGATCCTTTACTCTCATCTTACCTCAGAAACTGACCTCCAACAACCTCACTGCTTTCTAGATTCAACTCGCAATCCTTCTGTCCCCAACAACAGTCCTATTTCCTTTCCATCCTTTCTAAAAAGTGGCTAGTTGGGTGGTAGATCACGGTTAACAGTATACATAGCCAAAGGATCTCCTATCTCTTCTCTACCAACTGCTATTGCAAATATCATAGAATACTCTCTTTCTGTCTTACACCACTCTGCCTTATCCCTTGAAATGATCACAAAAAAGAATAGGTGGAAGCTGTGAACACCAGGATACTCGAAGGAGACTGCGCCACTGAATCTTACAAGAGTTCTACCACAGAAGTTCACACCATAAACCCAGGGAGGCAGAACAGACCGATTTAAAAAGCTGAGGCTAACAAGAAGAGTCTCACACACAATGGGAAGACAAAGAAACAATCCCCAAATGAAAGGAAAACAGAAAACCCCAGAAAGAATGCTAAATGAAATGGAGGCAACTCAACTATCAGATTTTGACTTCAAAGCAATGGTTGTCAGGAAGCTCCAAGAGCTCTCAATGAGCTACCAGAAACTACAGAAAAGCTACGATGAACTCACTGTGAACTATATCAACATGAAAAGGGAAATAGAAACTATCAACAAGGGCCAAGAGAAAATGAAGAATACAATTTCTGAACTGAAGAACACAGTGGAATGAATGAAAAGCAGAATCGATGAAGCAGAAGATCAAATCAGTGAGTTGGAGGACAAAGTAGAAAAATAAAAAACACCCAGAAAGAGCAAGAAAATTAAAAGAGGCTCAGAAAGAATGAAAAGGGATTAAAGGAAATGCAAGACAATATGAAATGTAATAATATCCATATAATAGGAATACCAAAAGGAGAAGAAGAGCAAAGGATAGAAAACCTATTTGAGAAAGTAATGATGAAAAACTTTCCTAATTTGATGAGAGGAAAAGTCACACAAATCCAGGAAACACAGAGAGTCCCAATCAAGAGGAACCCAAAGAGGCCCACTTCAAGACACATCATCATTAAAATGGCAAAATTCCAAGATAAAGAGAGAATCTTAAAGGCAGCAAAGGGGAAACAGGAAGTAACACACAAGGGAGCCCCGATAAGGTTAGCAGCTGACTTCTCAATGGAAACACTCCAAGCCAGAGGAGAATGGCAAGAAATATTCCAAGTAATGAGAACCAGAGGGCTGCAACCAAGACTACTTTACCCAGCAAGGCTTTCAATCAAGATAGAAGGCCAAAGAAAAAGCTTCCCAGCCAAAAGAAGTCTAAAAGAATACACCTCTACCAAACCAGTTCTGCAGGACATGCTGAAGGGACTGCTTTAAGGAAAGGAAGGAAAAGAGAGAAATAGAGGGGGGAGGAAAACAGGTACAAAAATGGCAATGAATAAGCACCTATCAATAATAACCTTAAATGTAAATGGACTAAATGCTCCAATCAAAAGACATAGAATAGCTGAATGGATAAGAAAGCATGACCCACACATATGCTGCCTACAAGAGACCCACCTCAGGACAAAAGACCTACACAGACCCAAAGTAAAGGGATGGAAACAATTTTCCTAGCAAATGGACAGGGAAAAAAAGCCAGGGTAGCAATACTTGTATCAGACAAAATAGATTTTATAAGAGCCATAAAGAGAGACCTGGAAGGTCACTTTGTAGTATTCAAGGGAAGAATCCCTCAAGAAGATATGAACATTGTAATATATATGCACCCCACATAGGAGTACCCAAATACTTAAAGAAAATCTTAGAGGACTTCAGTAAAGATATTGACAGTAACACATTTTTAGTAGGGGATTTTAAAACCCCACTGTCAAAAATGGACAGATCTTCCAAACAAAATATCAGAAAGATATTGTGGCATTGAACAACTTAACTGATATATATAGAGAGCCCTTAATCCCAAAGAATTTAAATACTCATTCTTTTCAAATACACATGAAACATTTTCAAAGATAGAGCACATGATAGGACACAAAACAAGCCTCAACATATTCAAGAAAATCGAAATCAGATCAAGCATTTTCTCTGAGCACAAGGGACTAAAACTAGAAACCAATCCTACGGAGAAAAACCCAAAATCCTCAAAATCATGGAGCTTGAATAGGATGTTATTAAAAAATGAATGAGTCAAGAATGAAATTAGGGAAGGAATCAAAAAGTTTCTGAAAACAAATGAAAATAAACTCAAAATGACCCAAAACTTATGGGACACAGTGAAGGCAGTCCTCAGAGGTAAGTTCATAGCAATACAGGCCTTTTTTAGGTAAAAAGATAGAAACATTTCAAACAAACAGCTTAACCTTACACCTACAAGAACTCAAGAAACAACAACAAAGACAGCCCAGAGCAAGTAGAAGGAAGGAAATAACCAAGATCAGAACAGAATTAAATGACGTAGAAACTAAAAGAGCAATTCTAAGGATCAGTGAATCCAGGAGCTGGTTCTTTGAAAAGATAAACTAAATCAACAAGGCTTTAAGCAGACTCATCAAGAAAAAATGAGGGAGCACTCAAATAAACACAATCAGAAGTGACAGAGGAGAGATTACAACTAACACCACAGAAATACAAAGGATTGTCAGAAATTACTCTGAAGAATTGTATGCCAAGAAATTTGAAAACCTAGGTGAAATGGACAAGTTTCTAGAAACTTTCAAAGTTCAATGAAGAAGAAGCAGAATGCCTGAAGAGACCAATAAGAGCTGATGATATTGAAGCAGTAATCAAAAAACTCCTGACACACAAAAGCCCTGGACCAGATGGTTTCACAGGAGAATTCTACAAAGCATTTAAGGAAGAGCTAACCCCTATCCTTCACAGACTATTAAAAAAAAATCCAAAATGATGGAAGACTCCCAAACTCTTTTTATAAAGCCAGCATCATCCTAATGCCAAAACCAGATGAAGACACAACAAGGAAAGGAAACTTCAGGCCAGTATCACTGATGAACATAGACACTAAAATTCTCAACAAAATATTGGCAAACCTCATCCAACAACACATTGAAAAGATCATATGACATGACCAACTGGGATTCATCCCAGGGATGCTAGGATGGTTCAACATTCACAAATCAGTAAATGTAATACATCACATAAACAAAAGCAAAGACAAAAATCACATGATCAAATCAATAGATGTGGCGAAAGCATTTGATAAGATATATACAGCACCCATTTATGATAAAAACACTCAGCAAAGTGGGAATAGAAGGAGCATTCCTCAACATAATAAAGGCCATATATGAGAGACCTACAGCCAACATCATACTCAATGGGCAAAATTAAAATCTTTTCCACTAAGATCAGGAACAAGACAAGGTTGTCCAATTTCACCATTTCTATTCAATATAGTATTGTAAGTTTTAGCCACAGCAATCAGACAAGAAAAGGAAATAAAAGGAATCCAAATTGGAAAGGAGGAAAAAAAACTATCATTGTTTACAGATGACATGATAGTGTACATAGAAAATCCTATGGACTTGGTGCGAAAACTGTTCAACCTAATAAATGAATTTGGCAAAACAGTAATACATAGTCAATATCCAGAAATCAAAGGCATTTTGTATACCAACAATAAAACAACAGAAGCAGAAATTAAGAAAAAAATCCCATTCAATATAGCAAAAAGAAAACTAAAATACCTAGGAATAAACTTAACCAAGGAGGTAAAAGACCTGTACACAGAAAACTACACAACAATGAAGACGGAAATCAAGGAAGACACAAACAAATGGAAACAAACACGTATTCATGAATTGGAAGAATTAACATCATCATAATGTCCATACTACTCAAAGCAATTTACAGATTCAATGCCTATTAAAGTACCAATGGCATATTTCACACACATAGAACAAACACTTCAAAAATTTATATGGAACCATAAACAAACCCGAATAGCTGCAGAAATTTTCAGAAAGAAGAACAAAGTAGGAGGAATCACAATATCTGATACCAAAGTATATTACAAGACCACTGTAATCAAAAAGCCTGGTACTGGCTTAAAAACAGGCACATAGGCCAATGGAACAAAAAAGAGAGCCCAGAAATAAACTGAAGACTCTATGGTCAATTAATATTCCACAAAGTGGACAGAAGTATAAAATGGAGTAAAAATAGCCTCTTTGGTAAATGGAGTTGGGAGAACTGAGAAGCTACATGCAAAAAAAAAAAAAAAATGAAACTTGAGCACCAACTTACACCATACACAAAAATAAATTCAAGGTGGATAAAATATTTGCATATAAACCATGACACCATTAAACTCCTAGAGGAGAACGTAGGCAGGAAAATCTCAGACATTTCACACAGCAACATTTTTACTGATATGTCCCCTAAAGCAAGGGACCTAAAGGAAAGAATAAACAAATGGGATTTCATCAATATAAAAAGCTTCTGCACAGCTAAAGAAGACAGTATTAAAAGAAAAAGAGAACCAACTGTATGGGAAAACACATTTGCCAATGATACCTCAGACAAGGTTTTAATCTCCAAAATATATAAAGAACTTACACCACTTCACTCTAAGAAGACAAGCAACCCAATTAAAAAATGGGCAAAGGACTTGAACAGACACTTCTCCAAGGAGGACATACAGAGGATCCAGAGAGACATGAAAAGATTCTCAGTATTGCTAGCTATCAGAGAGATGCAAATTAAAACCAAAATGAGGTATCACTTCACACCAGACAGAATGGCCATCATAAACAAAGGAACAAACAAGAAGTGTTGGAGAGGTTGTGGAGAAAAGGGTACCCTAATGCACTGTTGGTGGGATTGCAGACTGGTACAACCACTGTGGAAAGCAGTATGGAATTTTCTCAGAAAATTAAAAATGGATCTACCTTTTGAAACAGCAATTCCACTGCTAGAATTATTTCCTAAAAACACTGAAACACCAATCTAAAAGAACCTATGCACCCCAATATTCATAGCAGCACAATTTACAATAGCCAAGTGCTGGAAGCAAGATAGGTTGCCAATCAATAAATGAATGGATCAAAAAATTATGATATATTTACACAATGGAATTCTATGCAGCAGAAAGAAAGAAGGAGCTCCTACCCTTTGCAACAGCATGGGTGGGTCTAGAAAGCATTATGCTAAGTGAAATAAGCC
Organism: Anoura caudifer; assembly: GCA_004027475.1. Classification (NCBI taxonomy): domain Eukaryota; kingdom Metazoa; phylum Chordata; class Mammalia; order Chiroptera; family Phyllostomidae; genus Anoura; species Anoura caudifer. Next base: position 12,260 of record PVKU01008864.1, on the reverse strand, counting down.
AGGCAGTGAAAAACAAATACCATATGGTCTCTCCTTTAACAGGAATCTAAACAACAAAACAAATAAACAAGCAAAATATAATCAAAGACATAGAAATAGAGAACAGGCTGAGAGTGACTAGAGGGAAGGGGGGAGGGAATTTTAGGGGAAAAGGGGAAGGGTTTATAGGAACAAATATAAAGGACACATGGACAAAAACTGAGGGGGGTGGAAATGGGAGGGGGGATGGGTAGAGGGCTGGGATGGGAGTAAAGGACTGAAAACTCTACTTGAACAACTATTTAAATAAAATAGAAAAAAGAGGTGTGCATCACATGGGCTACAGTTTGTTGGGGGGGTTGGTCAGTGTGGTGATGTATATGGAAAGTACCGCCAGCAGGTTCCAGTCAGGAAAGAGAAACCACAAGTAGGTTAAACAGTGGTTCCTTTTTCCTGGTTCAACCCCACCAGCACATGTGGGATCTAATGAACAAAATAAACTAATAAACAAAATAGAAACAGACTCACAGATACAGAGGACAGACTGACAGCTGTGAGAATTGAGGGGGGTTTCAGAAGCTGGGTAAAAAAAATGAAGGGATAAGAAATGAAAAACCAACAACCTTCATAGACACAGTCAGCATTACAGTGGTTACCAGAGGGAAAGGAAGAGGGTGGTGGTGGACAGAGGTAGAAGAGGGTAAAGAGGGGATAAATGTTAATGGAAAGAGACTTGACTTTGGGTGGTGAACACACAATATAGTATACAAATGATGTATTATAGAATTGGTACACTTGAAAACTATATAATTTTATTAACAAAGGTCACACCAATAAATTCAATGAAAATTTAAAAATTATTAACTATAATAAAGAAATAGCTATAAGATATAAGGAACTCTCTACGGTAACCTAGGGCTAAGGGGTGGCCTGAAAAAAAGGACAAACTTAGAAGGTGTTTAGATCTCACTGGAGAAGGAATGGATGGCCATTGTACAGGAGCTGGTTTGGAGTTACTGGACAAACAACAGACCACCCTCCATCAGGCAAGCAGGGAGCAGTCAATGGGGTACCAGAGGGGCAGTGGGATCCTGGTCTCAGGAGTGGGCAAAGAGCAGCAGTTTGCAACATGGGGACTCACAGAGGGGGGGGGCTGTTCAGGTGGGCCCCTGCACTATAGGCACGTTGCACATGGGCCATGCTGTTCCTCCCCACCCCATTTATCACCAAGCTAAAGATGGACAGTTGCAGAGAGACAGACAATGTCTAGGGACTCTGGTCCTGGCAAGATCCACAGGAAGTATTCACTCCCACATGGCTGACTCTTCCCAGGCCATGCTGAAGTTTCAGGAAGCCTCTTTCTCCTACAATGTCCCTCTGCTGAGAGAGCTTAGCATGGAGCCCACATTAAAGGAAAAATACTTATAGGAATTTCATTATTATAGAGTCCATATTGAATAGTGAATATGGGGCTGAAAGGAAACAAGTTGATAATGGCAGAGAGTTTAGCAAGAGATGAGCACACAGTAGGTGCTCAGTGATTGAAAGCTGTGAATATGATACTTATTTGGAAAAAATAAATTCAAATTAGTTGGAAAATTAGGCAGCTGTGTTAATTTTAATTATAATGTCATTTATTGTATATTATTTAAGTATATGCAAAGTTAAGAATCTGTGTATAAAATATTTCTCATTTCTAATTTATGTTTCTGTTTTGCTTTTTTTTTTGTCCAGGTCTTATACAATATATTAATTGCCTTCACAAAGATGCATAAGTTTGAAAACATAGAGACTGTTGACATTTTGGCTGGATGTGCCCGATTCATTATTGTGGGGGTTGGGGGAGTATTTTTCGGCATTATTTTTGGATTCATTTCTGCATTTATCACACGTTTCACTCAGAATATCTCTGCAATTGAACCACTCATCGTCTTCATGTTCAGCTATTTGTCTTATTTAGCTGCTGAGACCCTCTATCTCTCCGGCATTTTGGCGTGAGTACAAACCAAGGACCAACTCTAATAGCAATATAAGAGAATTTAGGACCACATCTGCTGGACCAACATCTGGAAAAATCTTGGCTATTGATGCTAATTCTCAAAAGCATTGCAGGATTCAGATTTCTTAAACATTTGTAAAATCTGATTCAGATCCTTTGCCAAACAAATGCTCTTTCCACCATTTGTGTTTGTTCTCTTTTCCTGATTTGCCTGTGGAGAGCATAGCAAGTATAAGATCATTTTAGAATGACCAGAAAAGCTGCTGTGGAGAAAATCTAGGGGAAGTTCAAGGTTAAAGTCTAATGTCAGTAATTTTTTCTTTCTCTGAAAAATTCATTATCTTGAAGTTGAGGAGAAGCATGCCATGAAGGCCTGCCTCTCCTGTTTCCTTCAGACCTCATCACAGCCTAGCACTCTGCAGTTGGAATGAAACTAGACAGATGGGATAAGACTAGAAATCCAGGTTTCTTTTTTTCTTAATTAAAATAGTTTTCAATGTTTATTCTTGTATATATCTTGGAATGAGACTTCTCACTTGGCTTATTATATCAGGTTATGTTATTTTCTCTGACATTATTCTCACGCTCAGCTACTCAGGCAGAAATAGTTAATTTTATTGTGCAGTGATACTGTTTTAATTAATTATATTAGTGTAAAATCTAGACACTTATTATTTTTCCACCTTAAAAATGATCAAAGCTACTAAGACAACGCAAAGTTCTTTCTTTGCCCACCCACTTCTTAAGTGGGTCTAGACTGGAAGTATTTTAAATGAAAAATTGCTTACTAAATTATTGCAAGAAATATTGCTGAGGCAAAGAAATGAGGGACCTTGCTGAATTACTCCTAGGTACTATGATGGATTTATTTTGGTTTAAAAGGCAGAATGATGTAGAGAGTAAGAGGGAGATCAACAAAGCTCTTGATGAGGGAGGGCAAGATAGAAACAGTTGAGCTACCAATTTGTGCATGAACTGCCTGCTGTTTTGTTGTGGGAAAGGCTTAGTGCCCTCCTTCCCCATCATACTCAACTTCCCCACCACACTTATTCACCTTGCACAAACCCCTTGGGGAGGGAGAAGAGGAAGAAACAAAATCTGTAGGAAAGCTGCAGCCAGAAAGTGGGTGGAGAAGGTGTTCTTTCTGGATAAAAATGGGATTTTATATCTGTGGCATCACCAGTAGGGTGGTTTTTGTGGGAGAGGCAAAATCATACCCTTCTCTCTGAGACTCAGTTTCTTTTGCAGAATTACGGCTTGTGCAGTGACGATGAAAAAGTATGTAGAGGAAAATGTGTCCCAGACATCCTACACAACTATCAAGTATTTCATGAAGATGCTGAGCAGTGTCAGTGAGACACTGATTTTCATCTTCATGGGTGTGTCCACTGTTGGGAAGAACCATGAGTGGAACTGGGCCTTTGTCTGCTTCACCCTGGCCTTTTGCCAGATCTGGAGAGCCATCAGTAAGGACCCAAGAGTTCTTGCATACTGCTTTTTAAATTTTGTCTTACTCCTTCCTGCTATGTACAAGCATGAGCAGTGAGGTTATAATAACTGGTTTCACTGGTTAGGGGAGTGTGGGCACCTTCTAGTGAAGAGGAATGTTCTGTTTAATCTTTCAACCAGTTCACAGTCATTAGTGGCTGATCAGGTTCTGTTCCTGAGAAAGTGTTATTTTTTTTAATTGAAGAGAAATCTTTCACATCTACACATTTAGATATAACTGAATTTCTCCTTTACTCTTCACTTCTGGTGCTAGCTTGTCCCCTTTTGCACATGAAATAAGATATAGATTATAAACTGTGGGCATTTACACTTTTGTTACAGGAAAAGTGAGATGTCACAAATTGTATTTTATGTAAGGCAAGTACTTTAGAAAACATTTTCCTGAACAATATAAGTGGTTTCAGTTGAGGGTTGAATGTGATGTATAGAAATCAAGGACCAGAAAGTGAATCTTTATTTTTAAGAAGTGCTTAGCATTAATTAGTAAAGCTGACTCTGTAATATAAATGGCATCACCCCTATGAAATATGCCTAATTTAAAAATTGAGAGGTCTTCACTAATGCCTAATGATTTATCCAATTTTATGTTTCTAGAGGTAGTAGAAAACATTAAGTACTGAACTACAATAAATATGTTGCCTTTTTACTACAAACAATTATATTTTTAAATGATTCGACTAATATTTGAAGCATTTTAAATGATCGATATTGGCAAGGCAATTATTCAAGGAGAAATTAGGAAAAATGGCAGAGAACTTACCGAGCATATCAATTTCAAATTAATTTAGGATGGGTGTTAGGATCTAGGAAAGAATAAAAAATATTAAACTACTCATAAAACTTACTCTGAATATGACTGTTGGGTCTCAAGGGGAAAAAGATTTAAGAAAACTGTGATAGAAATTTATAATCTCACATCAAATCCTGGCACTATTAATTAACTAGCTATTCAATCTTGCAACCTTGAGTAGGCATTTAACTACTCAAAATATTTGTCCTCAACCATAAAATGGTGGGTGTCAGCAGATTTCTAAGATCCTTTTCAGTTCTAACACTGTAGGAAACCACAGAGTGAGTAGAGCTAACGTCAGAGCTTCAGCCCACGCAACAAGAATAGATACCATCTAGGAAGGGTTAATATTGTGGCTCCTTCCATACTGTTGAGCCTTGGTGACCATCCAGACTATCTTCATCATCTTCTACCTGAGGGACCTGAGGGAACGGTCACCAAAAGCATGGCTGACTGGACCATATCACACTGAGAGACAGAGCCCAGTGTCAGAATCCAGTTCTCCCACTCCCAACCTGTTCTCATTCTAGCCTGACTCATTATAGCTAATAATAATTCACACTCATAAATGCATGTAACATACAAGGGCCTGCTTTATAATTATTTGTAGTTATGAAATTAATGTCAACCTTATATCGACCTTCTGATGGAAATACTATCATTACTTCTATTAAGCAGATGAGGACTTTGGATACATGACAAAAATTTTTAAAGAATTTTATTTATTTGTTTTTAGAAAGAGGGGAAGTGAGGGAGAAAGAGAAGGTAAGAAACATCAGTGTGTGGTTGTCCCTCACGTGTCTCCTGCTGGGGACCTGGCTTGCAATCTAGGCATGTGCCCTGACTGGGAACTGAACCAGTGACCTTTGGTTTGCAGGCCAGCACTCAATCCACTGAGCCATACCAGTCAGGCATGACAAAATTTAAAGCCTTGCCTAAGGTCAGGTCATGTGACTTGTAAGTATGTAGAGCACCCAGGATGAACAACACAAAATAAAAATATTTAAATGTAACTGCGCCTTGTGCTGTCAATATGCCTATAATTGAAGGCTGCTTTCTGTGAAGTCTGTGTGATTAGAAGTCACCTGGTGCTGCTGAAAGATTTGTTATTCTGCAGTGAAATCTCTTGTTTGGCCAGAGTTTTAGTGAAGGGACATTTCCCACTAGGAGCCACTGCAGTATGGTAGTAGGTCATGTGTGCCACTTAGGGATGGAAAAGTAGTGTAGAAGAGTGTATCTCTGTCTTTTAAACAAACTCTCTCACCCTTTACCCTCCACTTACTGACCGCAAGAAGGCCTCCTCTTGAATTCTTGCCAATATCCTTTTTTGTTTGCATTGATTCTCAAGAAGAACCAGATCAACCACACCATATTTGCTCACCCTACAGAGACCACAGTCCCCAAGAGGGCCCCTTTTATGTTGAAAGTTACACGCCTTCTTTGGTTACTGAATGAGAACATGAGTGATAAAAATGTTTTTATTCTTCAGGCAATATTGTTGCTTTACTGTGTTTTAAAAGGCAGAGCAAAAATTATGAGTTAGATTAGAAACTATATTCCATTTCTCATATCAAAAAGTATCAAGATTTTATTACTTTAAATACACACACACAGAGATGACTCTAGAAAGCTACCAATCTGAAGCACTACTGTCTGAGATGGGAGATCATGGGTGTGATGAAACTCGAGTGCCAAGTTTTCAAGGTATATGTGCACAACGTGGGTTCATTAGCATTGTATCTCTACTAGTTCATGACCCTCTCCTCTAATACATATCTCCCCCTTTCTAGGTGTGTTTGCTCTCTTCTATGTCAGTAACCAGTTTCGGACTTTTCCCTTCTCCATCAAGGACCAGTGTATAGTTTTCTACAGTGGCGTTCGAGGAGCTGGAAGTTTTTCACTTGCATTTTTGCTTCCTCTGTCTCTTTTTCCCAGGAAGAAAATGTTTATCACAGCTACTCTAGTAGTTATATATTTTACTGTATTTATTCAGGTTGGTAAATTTCTTTCATATTTGGAAGAAGTAGATTAGTTTAAAATTATGTATTAAATTACTATAACAAAAAGTACACTTTATTTGATTTCCAGAGATGATTTTCTATTTTTATATCCTCTACTTATTATTTTGAAGAATTAGATAATATACTCAAACTAAATTCTCAAATACTTCCAGATCATATTTGTGGTCATCTTTCAAATTCTAAAATATGTTGGCTTTTAATCAGTAAAATATATTAATCAAAATATTCCTGGGTAACAGGTGAATTAAAGCTAATCTACTGTATATTGCTAAAAATAAGATTCTAATTAGGACTGAGTAGCACAAATTTTTATTTTAGCTCGAGCTACCTTTTAACAAACTGATGAGGGGTTATTTAAAGGGATGGAATGAAACTCTTGCTTTAAAATATAGACAAAATGCCTATTTTTATTGCAGAATTTAAAAGAATTAAAAAGAACTAAAGTAAACACTGAAGCATTTGTCTAAGTAAAAGCTAGTACAAAACAAAGACATACAAATTGGAAGTTCTAATAATTTTGTTAATAGATTCATTTTCTGTAATGACAATCTTAACTACAACAAAGCCCTTTATTTTGTTATTTATAATCTAGGGAATCACAATTGGCCCTCTGGTCAGGTACCTGGATGTTAAAAAGACCAATAAAAATGAATCCATAAATGAAGAGCTTCACATTCGTGTAAGTTATTATCTCTTTTTCATAATTAATAAATTAATAAAAAGTTTCCCATTTGCCACCTATGGGAGTCATTTAGGCTTTGATGAGGCTATATCCCTAGACATAGCCTCTTTCCAGCTCCACCAAGAATGACTGTACTAGTTCCCTATTGCTGCTGTGGGAAGTTACAACAAACTCGGTGGTTTAAAAAAACATCAAGTTATTACTTTATATTTCTGGAAGTTAGAACTTCAAAATGTGTCTCTCTGGACTAAAATTAAGATGTTGTAGGGCTGTATTACTTTCTGGAGGTTTTAAGAAGGAATCTATTTCCTTGCCTCTTCCAGCTTCTGGAAACTCCTGACATTCCTTGGCTCCTGGACACCTTCCATCCACATAGCTAGCACTGGCCGATCAGTTCTTTCTTGTGCTGCATCACTTTGATACCAATTCTTCTGCCTTCCTCTTCCATTTTAAAGACCTATATGATTGATTATATTTGGCCCATGTGGATAATTTAAGATAAGTATCTGAAAGTCAGCTGATTAGCAACCCTATGTCCATCGGCTATCTTAATTCATCTTTGCATATAAATTAACATGCTTACAGGTTCTGGGGACTAGGGCATGGACATCTTTGCAGACCATTATTCTGCCTCTACCACTGCCCTCTGCCCCTCAAAGATACATGTCTGTTCCACATTCAAAATACATTAACTCTATCCCAATATCCAGAAAGTATCAACTCAATATAGTATCAACTCGAAGACCAAAAATCTCATCTAAATCATATCTGTTCAAAATGTTAAAATATTACCATCTCAGTGATCTAAATCAGGCATGGATGAGACCTCAGGTATAATCCCTTCTGAGACAAAAATCCTCTCCAGTTCTGAACATGTGACACTCAAGAAACAACTTATCAGTTCCCAAAATATACTGGTAAGCAGTCATGAGATAGCAGCTATAAATACACGTTTTTAATGGAAGGAGAAATAGAAGGAAAAAAGAAGTCATCTATCCCAAACAAATTTTTCAGTTCGCCTGGGAAAACTATTTGGTTTCAAGGTTTAAGAACAATCTTCTGTGTTTTTTTTTGCACCAACTTCTTGGTTCTAAACTCCCTGCTCTGAGTCATACTTCCTTTTTCATGAAACATGGCATGTTTGAAGTTCATTAGTGTGATCAACTTTTTCTTGCTTGTAGAATTTTGGGGATCTAAAAGCCTTATTTTATCATGTCTTCTCTCTTTCCCTTTTGGTCTAAGCTGGAAGTATTTCTGAGAAAGAAAACAGAGTCTGTAGGAAATATATATTAATAGCTTTGTTGAAAGAAATTGGCTTACCTGTTAAGGGAACTGATTAGGCAAGTCCACAATCTGGAGACTAAGTCATTAAGAAGGTGGACTGAGACTCTTAGGCATGAGCTATAGCCACTGTGCATGCATGGAGACCTCAGCTCCACTCTTTAGACCTTCCAACTGATCAAATCAGGCCCATCCAAAGTATCTAGAATAGTCTCCCTTACATAAAGTAACTGATTCTGAACTTTAATCATATCTAAAAAATGCCTTCACTGCGATAACTAGATTACTATGAATAATAACTGGAGACCAGCCTAGACAATTTGACACCTCAAGAAACTATGACTTTAATTAACATTGAGAGTTTTTCTATTAGGTTCTAAAATCAGAGTTCAAATGTAACACGGGATCCTCTGCTCTTTCTGAACTTTTAATTAGAAAGGGATAAAGGCTTCTACTACTTCTACAGACAAGATCTAGCAGCAGTCTTCAATGAAAATATACAAGTGTGAGAAAGATGAGAATGAAGTTGAGCATGGTTTCTACCTGTTTGTATTATTTAAGTTCAATACGTTCAATACAATATTGAGGGAGGTCATTCTGTATGGCTCCAGGGAATAGAATGAGAACTAATGTATGGAAGATATAGGGAGACAGACTTCAGCTCAGTTAATGAAGAACATTCTGACTTGTTTTTTCAATAGCATATCCAAAGCTGAAATGGATGTGGGCAAGTAATGATGGGGAACACTTGGCATAGGTATAGAAGATTGAAGATTTGAGGGGATGTTTGACTCATAATTTTTAGGTTTCTTCCTCTCTGGGAATTCATGATTGTAAAGCTGGAGAAATTGCTAAAATCATTCAAAGTCAGCACTGAATTTTATGGCCAAAGTTACTTAAGAAAATAAAGTAAGTAAATTCCAGGACACTCAAACCAAAATTTTTCTTTTTTTATCTCTATCTCACTTTGTTCATCTTTTTTTTTAATTTATTTTTATTGTGGTTCAAACAGAGTTGTCTCCATTTTCCCACCACCACTTTACCCTGCCAAACCAACCCTCAATCTTCCCCTCTTTGGCTTTGTCCATGGGTCCTTTATCAATGTTCCTTGATGACCCTTTCCTTTCTTTCCCCTTTATCTCCCTCCCCCCTCCCCTCTAGTTGCTGTCAGTTTGTTCTTTATTTCAATGTTTCTGGTTATTTTTTGCTTGCTTGGATGTTTTGTTGATTAGGTTCCACTTATAGGTCAGACCATATGGTATTTGCCTTTCACCACCTGACTTACTTCACTTAGCATAATGCTCTCCAGTTCCATCCTTGCTGTCATGAAAGATAGGAGCTCCTTCTTTCTTCCTGATGCATAGTATTCCATTGTGTAAAAGTACCACAGCCTTTTGATCCACTAATTTACTGATGGGCATCTAGGTTGCTTCCAGCACTTGGGTATTGTAAAATGTGCTGCTATCAAAATTAGGGTGTGTAGGTTCTTTTGAATTTGTGTTTCTGGATTCTTAGAGTAGAATCCCAGCAGTGGAATTGCTGGGTCAAAAGGCACTTCCATTTGTAGTACTTTGAGGAAATTCCATACTGTTTTCCACAGTGGCTGCACCACACTGCATTCCCACCAACAGTGTACTAGGATCCCCTTTTCTCCACAAACTCCCCAGCATTTATTGTTTGTTGATTCATTTATGATGGCCATTCTGACCACTGTGAAGTGATATCTCATTGTGGTTTTAATTTGCATCTCTCTGATGGCTAGTGATGCTAAGAATAGTTTCATACATCTGTGGGCTCTCTGTATGTCCTTCTTGGAGAAGTGTTTGTTCAGGTCCTTTGCCCATTTTTTAATTGGATTGTTTGTCATCCTGGAGTGCAGTTGTGTGATTTCTTTTTGATTTTGTAAATCAAATCCTTGTCTGAGATATCATTGGCAAATATATTTTCCTATATGGTTGGTTCCCTATTCATTTTGCTGATGTTTTCTTTAGCCATGCAGAAGCTTTGCATTTTGATGAAGTCCCATTTCTTTATTCTTTCCTTTATGTCCCTTGCTCTAGGGGACATATTGGTGAAAAAATTGCTGCATAGAATATCTGAGACTTCCGTGCCTATGTTATCCTCTAGGGCTTTTATGGTATCACGAGTTATGTTTAAGTCTTTAACCCATCTCAGGTTTATTTTTGTGTATGTTGTAATTTGGTGGTCAAGTTTCATTTTTTTTTCTGCATGTAGCTGTCCAGATCTTCCAACACCAATTGTTGAAGAGACTATTTTTACTCTATTCTATGCTTCTTCCCATTTTGTCAAATATTAATTGACCATAGAGACTTGAATTTATTTCTGGGCTCTGAATTCTGTTGCATTGATCTGTGTGTCTGTTCTTATGCCAGTACCAGACTGTTCTGATGACCATGGCCTTGTTATATAATTTGATATCAGGTATGGTGATCCTTCCTACTTTGTTCTTCTTTCTCAAAATTGCAGTGGCTATTCAGGGTCATTTATGATTTGATATAAATTTTTGAAATGTTTGTTCTGTGCCTGTGGAATATATCATTGGTATTTTGATAGAGATTGCATTGAACCTATAAATTGCTTTGGGTAGTATGGACATTTTGATGATGTTAATTTTCATCCATGAACATGGTATATGGTTCAATTTATTTGCATCTTTCCTAATTTCTTTCTTCAGTGTTGTGTAGTTTTCTGAGTACAGGTCTTTACCTCCTTGGTTAAGTTTATTCCTAGGTATGTTTTGTGTTGTAATAGCAAATAGGATTTTCCCCTGATTTCTTTTTCTGATATTTTGTTGTTGGTGTACAAAAATGCCTTCAATTTCTGAATACCGACTGTATATCTGTCTGCTTTGCCAAATTCACATATTAGGTCAAGTAGTTTTTGGGTGGAGTCTGTAGGGATTTCTATGTACACTATCATGTCATCTGCCAACAATGTCAGTTTTACGTCTTCCTTTCCAATTTGGGTGCCTTTTATTTCTTCTTCTCTGATTGCTGTGGCTAGGACTTCCAATGCTATGTTGAATAGAAGTGGAAAAAGTATTACAAGGCCACTGTAATCAAAACAGCCTGATACTGGCACAAAAACAGACACATGGGCCAGTGGAATAGAATAGAGAGCCCAGAAATAAACCCATTTCTCTATGGTCAATTAATATTTGACAAAGGAGGCAGCAATATAAAATGGAGTAAAAGTAGCCTCTTCAACAAGTGGTGTTGGGAGAACTGGACAGCTATGTGCAAAAAAAAGAAACTTGAGCACCTACTTACACCATACACAAAAATAAATTCAAGGTGGATAAAAGATTTAAATATAAGCCGTGACACCATTAAAGTCCTAGAAGAGAACGTAGGCAGGAAAATCTCAGACATTTCATGCAGCAACATTTTTACTGATATGTCCCCTAAAGCAAGGGACCTAAAGGAAAGAATAAACAAATGGGATCTCATCAAAATAAAAAGCTTCTGCATGGCTAAAGAAAACAGTATTAAAATCAAAAGAGAACCAACTGTATGGGAAAACGTATTTGCCAATGATACCTCAGACAAGGGTTTCATCTCCAAAATATATAAAGAACTTACACAACTCCACTCTAAGACAAGCAACCCAATTAAAAAATGGGCAAAGGACTTGAACAGACACTTCTCCAAGGAGGACATACAGAAGATCCAGAAACACAGGAAAAGATGCTCGATATTGCTAGGTATCAGGGAGATGCAAATTAAAACCACAATGAGATACCACCTCACACCAGTCAGAATGGCCATCATAAATAAAGCAACAAACAATAAGTGTTGGAGAGGTTGTGGAGAAAAAGGGACACTAGTACACTGTTGGTGGGATTGCAGACTGGTACAACCACTATGGAAAGCAGTATGGAATTTTCTAAGAAAACTAAAAATGGACCTACCTTTTGACCCAGCAATTCCACTGCTAGGATTATATCCTAGAAACACTGAAACACCAATCCAAAAGAAC